>JAKOGI010002862.1:0-62500 GCA_029747015.1 Carnegiea gigantea
CCCCCCCCCCCCCCCCCCCCCTCCCCCCAAAAAAAAAAATATTACACATGTTAAAGGGAGGTCTTTGTGGCATCAACACTTCAAACCCAAAGTGCATTATGAGGAGAGGGTGCGTTAGAGTCTATTAGTTTTCTAAACTACCTTGGTCTTGCAAATCTTAATCTTAAACTTTTGGCTGAGGTGCTTCCAAAACACATGACATGGAAGTTTCGGTTCTAAACTTCTAATCATTTTATTTGGGTAATTATACATGGAAGTCTGCAATGTGCTGATTTGTATTTTGTTATCGTCAATTCTAAGGAAGATGGGCCTCGGAGAAGAATAGAAGTGGCCAATGTGGTTCTAGTTTTCTCTATTCAAGCTGACACCACACATACTGCTCCATTCCATAGCCTAACTGAGGGAGCATGGCCTTTGAAAGGAGGATATGTGATAAGGAAACTACAACTTATGCTCCTACTACACCTCTACACTATATTTTCTATATATTATTTAGTTTCCATATTGTATCACAATTCCAAACACCCATGGACAAGTCATGGCAAGTGGCGGCTGGGGCTCGGTAAAAGCCAAGCATATTTCATGTATTTAATAGCTTGCTTTTATCGAATGAGAAAGACAACATAGTGATCGAAAATATATGATGGTTACATTGTTCCAAATTTCCATCTTTATTTAAAATTTTGACATGGTATGAGAGCTATGAATAACGGCAACAAGAAATTCGTGATTGACAATCAATCACCGTATTTTTTTCATCCGTCCGATGGAACCGGGCGAGGTGGTGGACGAGAAGTCCAGTACGCCACAGCTGTCCAGATAGACCCAACGGCTTTGGGTGCAACCACTACTGAGGCAGTAGCCTCGGTGTCGATTCCAGGTTTCTCAGCTAAACAAGTGCAGAAACTGCTAAGTCTCATTGATACACCCAAGGGGGGTTACGAAAAGCTCTCCGGTACAATTCCATGGTTAATTGATAGTGGCGCCTCATGTCACATGACCGGCAATTTGAAACTTATGGAGGAAGCAAAGCAAATCCAGCCCATTCCAATCGGCCTACGAAATGGCTCTTTAACCGTGGCTCGCAATCAAGGCTCCATTGCCTTGGGGAAGAATGTGAAATTGAATAAAGTTCTTTATGTTGCGAATTCAAATTGCAATCTTGTATCAGTTGTAAATTTGATAAAAGACTTGAAGTGTATAGTGACCTTTTGTGACTATTTTTGTATTTTACAGGACCGCATTTCAAGGACTCTGATTGGAGTGGGTGAACAAAGAGATGCGGTTTATTATTACAAAGAAATGCCGATAGTCAAGGATCAAGTCAACATCATAATCTCAAGAGATTTGTGGCACAACCGAATGGGTCACCCTTCTAGTGAAGTATTGTCAACTCTTCTTAATTCATTAGGAATCTCCAGTACACTTATAAACAATGATCATGGTGTCTATGATGCTTGTTTGCGTGCAAAGCAAAGCAGAAGTAAATTTTTCGTTAGTGAAAAAAAGGCAACTGATTTATTTGAACTTATGCATTGTGATATTTGGGGACCGTATAGTGTCCCTTCTTCTTGTGGTGCGCATTATTTTCTAACGATTGTGAACGATGCAAGTAGAGGAGTACGGGTGTACCTAATGAAAGACAAGAGCGAGGCCGGGCACTTGCTTAGAGGTTTTGTAGCTATGGTCCGAACTTAATTTGAAAAAGAAGTTAAAGTGGTAAGGAGTGATAATGGATCTGAATTCAAGTCTAGACCTATGTTGAAATTCTACTTTGAAAATGAGATCGTTCACCAAACAAGTTGCGTTGATACTCCCCAACAAAATGAAAGAGTAGAATGTAAACACCGTCACATTTTGAATGTGGCAAGAGCATTGAGATTTCAAGCAAACTTGCCCCTCGATTTTTGGAGAGAATGTGTCCTTATGGCAACACATTTGATAGACAAAACTCCCAATAAAGTCTTGGATGGGACGACACCTCATGAAGTTTTATTTGATCATCCACCGTCCTGTGACCACATTAAAGTATTTGGGAGTTTACGCTTCGCTAAAAATCGAACCAAGGACAAATTTGAATCCCGGAGTAGGCGGTGCCTGTTTGTAGGTTGCCCATTTGCCAAAAAGGGTTGGATCCCATATGATTTGGACACTTAAGAATTTTTTGTGAGTTAAGACGTGGTCTTCTATGAGGATATTTATCCATTTCATAATTCCAAACCAGATCCACAAGTAGACCCAGAGCAAAGACAAACAAGGGGTAGCCACTGGATTGAAGACTTTCCAGCTGTAATCTCTCAATCCACTAAGGAGCCCAGTCCAATTCGGACTGCAGATGCCCACGAGGACAGGGGGAGTGCATATGTGGACAACAGTGCGGGCAGCAGGCCCAATGGTGATGCTGGGCCAAATCCTAAGGGCATCAAAACAATAGTCCACCCGAAGAAGACCACCAGCGCTCCCCTGGATACTCACCTGGGCTAGGCCATGATACTTAGGCAGTAATCGCTCAATCCGACTTAGGCCCCCTGAGCCAGCATGAACAGCAAACTAGAAAATGACTCAGTCACTTAGACAACTTCATATGCTACAGTACTCGACCCAATAACCCTATCTCTCCAGTTCATCCTCTTCAAAAGGACTCCTCAGGTACGCGGTATCCTTTAGCTAATTATATCATATGTACTAAATTCCTCTTCTCACCAAAATTTCTTAGCGGCCATCACTAAGATCATTGAGCCCAAACATTATCATGAGGCCGTACGTCACCCTGAATGGTGGGATGCCATGGCCAAGGAAATAAGAGCTTTGGAGGCAAACCAAACTTGGGTGATTGCAGATCTACGTCTAGGAAAGAAACCAATCAGTTGTAAATGGGTCTATCACGTGAAATATAATTCCAATGGCACCATTCAACGTTATAAGGCTCGTCTAGTCATTCGTGGCAACCACCAAGTTGAAGGATTTGCCTATCATGAAACTTTTTCTCTTGTAGCCAAGATGGCTAGTGTACGTTGCCTCTTAGCAGTCGCCATTGCCAAACGTTGGGCATTACGTCAAATGGATGTCAATAATGCCTTTCTTCATGGTGACTTGGAGGAAGAGTTATACATGAGAATGCCTCCTGGGTTCACATCTAGTGGCAACACTAAGGTGTGTAAACTATAAAAATCTCTTTATGGTCTTCGACAAGCTCCACGACAATGGTTCGCTAAACTCTCATCAAAATTATGCGAATACGATTTTGTTTGGTCCTATGCGGATTACTCATTGTTTACCTATCGACAAGGCACTACATTCATGGCATTATTAGTCTACATTGATGATATTGTAATAGCCGCTAATAATGCCGAAGCATGCGACAGGTTTAAGGCCTACTTGAATGCATGTTTCAGCATGAAAGATCTTGGACCTTTAAAATATCTTTTGGGCATTAAGGTGGCACGTGGACCACAAGGCCTTTTCCTATGCCATGTAAATATGCTTTAGAAATATTTGATGAGTGTGGCTTGTTGGGTCGAAACCGACGGAGTTCCCAATTGAAGAAAATCATAAACTCGCCTTGGCCTCAGGAAGACTATTGAATGATGCAACTAGATATCGATGTCTTGTGGGACGCCTTACTTATCTTACCATCACATGTCCAGACCTGACCTATGCTATTCATATTCTATCTCAATTCATGCAGTGTCCTAAAGAAGAGCATATGAATGCAGCTAGACGTGTGCTGCGTTATCTGAAAGGCACAGCTGGATGTGGGATCCTTCTCTCTGCTAACAATGACTTACAGCTGTATGGATTTCGTGATTCCGACTGGGGGGCATGTCCTCTCTCACGAAGGTCCCTCACTGGCTATTTTGTGATGCTTGGAACTCTCCAATTTCCTGGAAAACCAAGAAACAGGCAACCGTTCCTGGTCTTTAGCAGAAGCCGAGTACAGATCAATGGCGATGGCCACAAGTGAGTCAGTAAGGATACGATCCTTCTTGGCTTCTTTGGGCGTATTTCATACCACACCAATGAAGCTCTCCTGTGACAACCAAGCAGCTCTCCACATCGCCAAGAATCTAGTTTTTCACGAGCGTACCAAACATATCGAACTTGACTGTCATTTGTGCGTGAGAAACTTGAAGCAGGCTTGTTGGTATTCTCCTATATCCGAACACAACACCAACCAGCAGATATCTTTACTAAAGCCCTTGGAAAGAAGCAATTTCAGCACCTACGAGACAAGTTGGCCTGTTGGACCTCCACGCACCAATTTCAGGGGGAGTGATAAGGAAGCTACAAATTATGTTCCCACTACAACTCTACACTATATTTTCTATATGTTATTTAGTTTCCATATTGTATCACAATTCCAAACACCCATGGACAAGTCATGGCAAGTGGTGGTTAGGGCTAGGTGAAAGCCAAGCATATTTCATGTATTTAATAGCTTGCTTTTATCGAATGAGAAAGACAACATAGTGATCGAAAATATATGATGGTTACATTGTTCCAAATTTCTATCATTATTTAAAATTTTGACAATATGATTCCGCTGGAGAAGAAATTGTGATTGGTTTTATACACTGGTATTGATCCTACACATCCCAGCTTCTTAGACAATATATGAGGAAATCTATATCCAGTTCCACGGCATTTCTCTGGCATATGTGAGGTCTCTAAGGATTTTCGTTTGGACTCTTGCAACAAGAAGCTCACAGGGGATAACAGTTTGTGGCATCTGCCATAACAAGAGTGGCATCTGCCATAACAAGAGGGACATCTTATACCTATCAGGACTGTGCATCACCCTCCCTGCCGGTGGACATGCGACATAAGTTTTTCTTGGCTTATGCTATTATCAAATCATGGTTTCTGGCTTCTACATTTGTTTTAGTTGGCCCGTTTCCATATCTATATGCATGAGAGGACACATACAGGAAATGAATAGATGGAGGTGGCTCAAATTGGAATTTATTAATGCTTTTAGAATATCTATACGTACTTTTCTATTGTGGATAATTACTAATGTTAGACTCTCACATGCATAACTGCTGCTCTAGGAAATACAGAAAGCTACCAATATTGGGAAAGTGTCAAAGAACAGTAAATGATAAAGGCCTTGACCCAAGATGCAAAAAGTTTCATGACGGAGCCCAAAAGGCATTCTATTATGCATTAAATTGGGGGGAAAAAAAATTTGGCAGGACTAGGTAACTGAAAGGTATACTACTCATAGATTGTGTAAAATCACCTTATTATCTACCAGTTTCCATAATTACAAGACTCATAGTGCAACCGTTCTTTCTCCAACATTGGCGATGTAATTAAGGTTTCATTTATATCTTTCAGTTCAGTCGACGAATACCTAAGCAGTCAGGCTAAACAATTGGCAGTTGCTCAAGTAGTTGAGCTTAACAATTTAAGACACTTTTCTTCTTTTTTTTTGGGGGGGGGGGGGGGGCGTGAGTCAAGACCTATATTGTCACCCAAAGGCTACTAAGGTAGCACTAATTATTAGATTCTAGTTACCAATAAAAATGTGTTTTTTTTTTTTTTTTGAGGGGAGGGGTAGGTTGGAGCACATATGTAGGAAAGGGAATCAATAGCGGCTTGAAAGCCTGTGGGTCAACTGATCAGCCCATAGGACATTAGGATCAGTTAGATTCAGGTAAACTTGCTGATCTAAGTTTTCAAATTAACAGTTACTGTGATAGTTATACTTAAATTTGACTTACACATATGGTAATGTAAAGGTTTCACATTTAACTATGCCCAAACTTAATATTACAACCCCCTCCCCCCCAAAAAAAACAAAAATCATAGCTGCGAAAAGAAGTTTCTGAATAGATTGCCATTGATGCATTGAAACATGTTCTCAAATGTAACAGAAATGAGGAGTAATGCCGCTCACACCATCTGGGAGCCTTTGGGTTTGTATTTATGATATAAGAATACACATAATATTACAACTGTATCCCCAGGGTTCCTCTATCATGCTCCCTCAATCTGTAGGGACGGATGCACATACAGATTGGACTTAATAAACAAAATTTTCATTGCAAGAATAGACTTAGTAAAATGTCTGCTAATTGAGGTTGTGTGGGAATGTAACAAACAATGAGATGATCATGTGAAACACGCTCCCGAACAAAGTGATAATCAACCTTGATGTATTTACTATACCCATGCAAAATAGGCTTAGCTATAATATATGTGCCTAGACCTTGCAAAAATTGACCCGACCCGAAAATCCGATCCGAACTCGCACGAAAATTTTGGGTTTTGGACATGATTTTCTCTACCCAAACCCGAAATAAACCGAACCTGGAAAACCAGCAAATTAGCGGGTCAAACCCGACTCGAACCCGAACCCGAACCCGCCCGATTGACCCAAATATTATATCATTGTTTTGTAATTATCTTTCATTTATCCTCTTGACAATAATGGTTATTCATTAAATCAAATTATTTAGAGAGAAATTATATATTTTCGCATCCTTTCACAAATTAAACAATAGCACTATTGCTTTTCCAACTCTATTATCATAAAATGACATCATACTCAACTCATAATTTTGACAACTTAAAAGAATGAATATGAAACGATGTGAAATAACTATCTACTTTTAAGAAAATCAAATAAAATAAGCCAAATACTAAAAATTCGTAAATCGTACCATTACACTTTTAGTGAAATGAATTTGTCTAATATTATTTTAGATAAATTACTTCATCAAAATCTAAATTTTTGATGTTATAATTAAAATATAATATCTTGTCTTCTCTAATTCCCTTTTGTTTTGTTTCAATTCTAATATGCCTTTAACTACGATGCTAGTAATAGGTTATGGGCCGACTATATTCGTATTACGGTTAACCTCTTAATAAAGTATGCATAATTGGATGATGTGAGTCAGTTAACAAAGATATCGAATTATTGAATAAGTTATTAGTGAGCCAAGCTGCTCCAACGCATTAAGTTGCTCTAGACGGGCTGGCCCATTAATAACCTGACCTATTATTGACCTTACTTTAATGTGCTAGCTGATCCTTCCAACCTAAAAGTGACCCAATTCTCATACATAATGTTCATGTATCATATGAAAAGTTTGAATATATTTAATATTCTTTTAAAAAATTACAATTACCATGTTTTTTCATTAAATAATGACGATTTTCCACAATAAATAAGTCCAACTTTTAATTTTCAAAAAAGAAAAATAATTAACAAAAAAGCGCTCTAAACCCGTTGGGTCGACCCGAAACCCGCAAAACCGAAATATAACGGCCCGTATTTTACCGAACCTAAAATACACCCGACCCATATTTTACCTGAACCCGAAAACACCTGATCCGTATTTGACCAACCCGCCCAAATTGAAAGGTCTATGTGTGGCAGAAATGTTATCGCCTAGAACTTTGATGGGAGCTGTAATAACAATACCCAACTTAGGAAGCATATAATGAATCCAAAGAATCTCAGTAACGGTGTAAGCAACTGCACAATATTTCACTTCAATAGAGGACTTTGATACAATGGGCTGCTTCTTGGAGCGCCAGGAAATGAGATTAGGACCCAGATAAATAGCGTATGCGGTGGTGGAACGAGAACTATTAGGACAACCCGCCCTGTCGGCATCGGAATAAGCTATGACAACATCAAAGCTCGCCACATTTTTAAGAACCAAGCCATGATCCGCAGTACCCTGTAAGTATCTAAAAATGTGCTGCACAGCAAGTGGGTGAGCAGTATAGAGGGCATGCATAAATTGGGAAACAAGACGAACAACATAGCCTACATCTAGCCCAGTCATAGTCAAGTACTGTAAAGCCCTAAACATACTCCTATACTCCGTAGGATTAGCAAGTAATTCCCCATCTATTAAAGATAATGTAGTCCTAGAAGAAAGTGGGGTGTGAACGGGTTTGTGTTTGGTGAGACTGAATTAAGAGAGGAGATCCTAAATGTATTTGGATTAAGATAGGAATAACAAGTTAGGAGTCTGCAGCGCCTGTTACCCAAGAAAGTAATGAGGATCATCAAGGTCTTTCATAGGAAATTGGGTGGACAAAAGACAAATGAAGTGAAAAAGGTATGCTGATGAATTTCCTATGAAAATGATGTCGTCCACATAAAGGAGGAGGATGAAAAGAGTACTAGAAGTCCGAAAACTGAACATAAAAGAGTTAGTCTGGCTGTATCATCATGCCCAATGCAAGTAAAAACCTGCTAAAGTTATAAAACCAAACACGAGGTGCTTTATTCAACACCCATATAGCGACTTTTTCAAACGATAGACAGATTAGGATAATTAGGATGGATGAATCCTTGGGGTTGGTTTATGTAGACTTCCTCAGTAAGATCCCCATGTAAGAAGGCATTCTTTACATTCAGTTGTCGAATGGCCCAACCATGAGAGATAGCAAGAGAGAGGATGATTCGTATGGTAGTACGCTTCACAACGAGTTAAAGGTGTCATGATAATCCATGCCATCTTGCTTATCAAACCACAGACGACCAATCGAGCTTTGCGTCGCTCAACACTCCCATTCGAATTATAATTATTTCTGTGAACTCATTTATAAGTGAGCAAGTTCATGTTATGGTAATGAGGAACAAAGACCCACGTGTCACTATGACAAGTGCATTGAACTCTTCTGCCATGGCATCAACCCACTCAGGGTACTTAGAGGCTTGGGAGAAACAAGCGGAGTCAAAATTAGTGGATGCAGATGCATGCAATGACAAGGGAACACAAGGTTTGGACACACCAAACTTGGATGGAGTTTACATGGGGTAGTTGTCAATGGGCTGAGATGAAGATGGGACGGTTGACGACAGACTAGGAGGGGGGGTGGGGGCGAGATTGGTTGGGGCCATGGGGTGTGTAGTAGTGGTGGACAAAAGATGGGAGTTTGGGCCCGTAGGAGAGCCTGCGGTAGGAGGGGAAATAACAGTGGGGCTAGGTCGGGGTTGATTCTGGGATTGGGGAAGAGCATGGAGTTGACTAGCCTAATGGGGTAATTTAGGCGGCTTGGACCGCAGCAGGTGAGGAAGATAAAGTGGAGCGGACAGGAGAAATTGGCCACGAACTTGTGGAGGAGGATGCCCCCTAAAGTGCAGCTAGGCCGTGAGGGCGGGTCAGTGTGTAGGGGTTGGCAAGGGTGCTGGAGTGGGCGGTAAGGGAGTGATGACAACAAGTTCAATTGGAGAAATGGCTTGGTTCGAACTATGAGAAGGTACTAAGTCAGGACAGGGGAAAATATCTTCATGAAAGATGACATGACGACTCACATACACATTACCAATTTATGGATAAAAGCAACAGTAACCCTTGAATTAGAAGCATAGCCTAGAAAAATGCACTGTTGTGATCAAGACGACAATTTTGTGGTGGACTTAAAACTGTTGGAAGACATTTACACCCAAAAACCTTTAGAAAAGAATAATCAGGGGCTCGATGAAACAAGCGCCCAAAATGAGAAATATTATCAAGAGCAGGTGTAGGGAGACAATTAATGAAATAAGTGGTAGTGTAAGCAACGTCTACCCAGAATTGACCAGGTGAGGTGCCTCGAGTAAGAGAGTTCGAGCCATCTCAATAATGTATCGGTGTTTGCATTTGGCGATACCATCTTGTTAAGGGGTACAGGGGCAAGATTTTTGAACAATATCACAACATTGAAAATATGCTATCAAGGGAGTGCTATCAAATTCCTTACCCTCGTCACTTTGGAAAATGATGATTTTCTAATCAAAAAGATTTTCCACCATCTTTTCAAAAAAAAAAAGAAAAATTGAATAAACCTCGAATTTGTACTTCATACAATAAATCCATGTATAATGGGGTACAATCATCCACAAAAGACACATAATAGTGGTAACCCAAGTTAGAAAGAATAGGAGATTGCCAAACATCCGAGTGAATTAGATATAACAGTGTACTAAAGAAATGTTCTACAACATAAAAGGGTAGCTGATGGGGTTTGCCCATCTTACAAGCAATGCATTTATTAGAAAACTTTGACTCTGGAATAATAAATTATTTATACCTAAGCATATCTAAGACTCAAGGAACACAATGACGAAATCTATTATACCAGACATCCCCCAAGGCACGTACGGACACCAATACAGCATGCGAGGAAGAGGTAGGAAGTGGGTAGACTCCATGGTCACTGGTACCCTCCAATAATAATGTTGTCCCCATTGCCTTGTCATTAATATGCACAAAAGAGGCATTAAAGTCAACCATGCAGTTATTATCGGACAATTTATATTTGGGTGCATCGAGTTTTGGTGTAATCATTTTGAGGACCAGTTTTTTAAAAACTTTACTGGCAGGATTATCGAGTTTTGCACTATTTACATTTGGGGGACAAGTTACTATTTGCATAAATAAAAATTTATTTTCAAGTCCTTGAACTTTTCATATTTGCAAATCTACCCCTCAATCCTTGAAAACATACTTTCGAAAATTCTAAAATTGTGTTTGTGGTTTTTTGCTCACTAATAGAACTCAACATTCTCTTTCATCTGGTATCAGAGCCACGTGCACAATTTTAATTGCGATTATAAAGCTAATTAATCAGTAATTAAGCTAATTAACTGAGATTAGTTGCGATTAATGCTTGAACCATCATCTGCTTGCCTTGGTCCTAATTATTCACACATTGTCCACTCACTGGAAGGCAATATCTCATTAGCACCTCAATTAAACTATATAACTGATATAGTTTTAGAATTAAAAGCTGAATTAGCTAAAATTAAGATTGAACTAAAAGATCTTAAGAGTCAGTTAACTGTTGTTCATCTTTCGCTTATTAACGAAGTTAGATATAGTGAAAAAGCTACTCCTAGAATTAGCACTCCTTTTCAGCATAAATATCATTTCCAAAATTCAAAAAACAAAATTCCATTTCCTTTGCAAGAGATAAAAATTCAAAAAGAAGTAGGAGAACAATCTGATGAAAAATCGACTGAAAAGAATGAAAAAGAAGATGGAGTATGAAAAATATGGTCTTGAAGAGTTACAAAAAATGTTCGATGAAGAACAAAATCCAAAAGAATTGAACAAGATCATGAGCGCAATTAGTGATAAATATGATGTCTTGTCCGATAATGATGAAGAGACTAATAATGTCCAACTAGAAGAAAAAATATATCAGCAGATGAATCTGATAAAATTAAGAGATCTTAATGTTTTACCATTAGAAGAAATTAGAAGAAACACTCATTTCTTAAGACCCAGAAATGTTCCTGCAGGACGTACAAACAATTTTTCCTTCGGGTTTGTCCCAAGGAAAACCACGAGTTATGAAGAAATTGGCCTTACCCCAATTAGTCAAACTGGCTATATCTTAAATATTGATGGAGCTCGTAATAGAGAAGAAATATTTGAGCATTGAAAAAGAGGAATGAACAGTGTCTTAAACTTAAATACTACATGGACTGCGGCAAACTTTCTAAATTATATCGAGCATAGTTTCTCTGACATTGTAGCTGACTGGTATGATTCATTAACTGAAGATGGTAAAAACACTTTAAGAACGATGAAAACACCAGCTGCTATGTTCAGAAGTCTGTGTAAAGAAATTGAGACTGAATTCATTGGAGCTAAAATTGATTCTGAGGAAAAAGCACGAGAATGGCAAAGAAAAATTAACAATATAGAATTATGGGATATGAGATACCTAGAAAATTATATTGCAGAATTCAGTCAATATTATTACAAAATTGGGCATAATAAAACAAATCTTGGTATGTTCTATAACAAATTACAATATCCTATAAATTCTACAAGTAATGAAAAATACATGGCATGGTTTGAACGAACAGATGTTGTAGATACCCTTGGATCGAGAATTTTCTATTTGCGAAAATGGGTCAATGAACAATGTCTTGATCTTCAAAAGTAAAAGAAGATTAAAAAGCAGTTCTTGACTTGCTGGGATTCACCTTATCAATGGGAAAAAGAATCTCAGAAAAGAAGAAAAAGAAATTTCTATAAGAAAACGAACTTTAACAAGCAGAGAGACGGAAAATATAGAAGAAAATATTATAACAAATCAAGTCCTAAAAAATGTAGATTTTTTAGGAAAGTTGCTTATTGCCCGGCAGGAAAAAAACAACTGCAAATATTGGCATGTAGAGAAGTAGGGCATTATGCTAACGAATGCAAAAATAGGAAGACTAACAAACTTATCGAAATTTTGAGAAGTCTAGATTATGTTGAGCTTAATAAAGATGAAGCTTTAGAACTAGCCCTAGGTAACAATAAAGGAATTGTTGAAATTATAGAGGATAATGATTATAAAGAAAGTGATTATGAAGAAACTAGTCATATGATGGAAAGTAGCTCGGTTAGCGTTGGTGATCTTCAAGGAGAAGAGTTTGTAGTAGACAATGATCATGAAGAACTCAAGGGACATTGGGTTCTTCTCATACTCCAAAAAGACATGATCTATAAAAAATTCATTTTTCAATTAAAAAGCAAATACGTATATGAAATGATGGAAGGAGATATGGAAATAAAGGATTGTGAGTATGACGTTGGGGAAGTTAATCTTACTAAGTGGGAGAATATCCCTAAGCATAACAAAAATAGAAAATATAGATATATCCATGTCGGAAGCATCCAAATTCAAATCACTCCATTACAATATTATGGTAAAAAAATATTAATCTTTATACTTTACTCTGTGATATTAGGTATACCAAATTTAATAATCAGATAATCATAGGGATAAAAACCAATTTATGTAATGGGTCAGTAGGTTTCAATTGTCGACCTGGATATTATATGAGTCTAAGAGACGAATTTGCTAAAAACTTCCTATCTCTTAAGATCAAAACAGTCTGGATGGACATGAAAAGAGGAGGATATTTGTTAAGGATATTTTGAAAAATTATCTACAAGCTCGATAATACGATAGACCCCAAGACTAAGGTAACAATGATAGACGCAGAAAAATTTGAAAGTCCTACCCCGATGCAGAAAATTCAAAGAATTAAGTCTAATCCTCAAGATATAAAAATCGATCGTTTATAGATATCTAACTTTGCCAACCCTACAAAAATTAATAAGAAAAATGTAATAAAAATTGATGAGGAAGAAAAAATTACCATTAAACCCCAATTATTAAGAAGTATGAGTACAAAGTCAGATTGGGGAGAAGGATCTTCATCCGCTAAAGAAGAACTTAAAGAAGATGATACAATTAGCATGACCAGTGAAATAAGTAGAATGAGCTTTGAAGCTGTAAGGCCCAGTTTAGATCGATTAACAAGTCTAGATAGGAAGGTCATTGGGTAGAAAACAAGAATTATTAGTGAACCAATTTATGAGGACGAATTAGTCAAAAACATGACCATGGAGATATGCTACGAAGCTACTAATACAAATCCTAATAGCATCTACATACCAATAAAGGTATGTTTAGAAGGATATAATAAATATGAACTATGTGCCTACATAGATAGTGATTGTTCTGTGTGCTTTGGAAAAAGAACATTATTTTCTGAGTTTATGTAGAAAAGAGTTAAAAATCTTTTACAAGTAAGGATAGCTGATAATAGTGTTATGAGCCATAATGAAGCCATAGAAGGATTATCCATAGAATTAGGAGGAGTTCAATGTATTATATCAGTTCTATGGGCTACTGATCAACCCTCTTATGATATGATTATTGAAAATAATTTTTAAAGATTATATTCTCCATGCACCCAGACCATAAACCAAATAATATTTACGATTAATGGTCACTCAGTTCCCATTGAAAAATTAAGTAAGGCTTACACTTATCAGAAAATTAAATTTACATGCAGCCAGCGTGGTGAGAAGGTAATGCCAGCACAACGAGAAGTAGCCCTAATAATCTCATTACTCGAATTATCTGTTAAGGAGCATATTATTGAACAATAAGAAAAACTATGTAAAGAACTCTATCCTGACAATCCTCTGAAATTTTGGGATAAAAACAAACTATTTGCTAAAATCACTTTATTAAATCCCAACACTATCATCCAAGTTAAACAAATGGTGTATCCCCACCAGAACATTCGAGAGTTTAATAAACAAATTAAAGAACTTCTGAATAAAGGATTAATTAGAAACAGTAAGAGTTCTCACACTAGTCCCGCTTTCATGGCAAGAAATCATGCTGAGGAAAAAAAAGAAAAAGCTAGAATGGTAATCAATTACAAAAAGTTTAATGATAATAATGTTTTTGATTGTTACTATATTTCTAACAAAACAGTCCTTTTTAACAGAATTTAAGGAGTCTCTTGGTTCTCAAAAATGGATTGCAAAAGTGGTTATTGGCAGATAAAAATGGATAAGGAAAGTATTCCTTTAACTGCATTTAGTGCCCCATAAGGTCATTATGAATGGATAGTAATGTCATTTGATCTTAAAAATACACCTCATATATTCCAGAGAAGAATGGATAATATCTTCAAAGACCTTAATCATTGTTGTTTAGTTCACATCGATGATATTCTTATCATTTCTAAAACAATAGAGCAACACAAAAATGATGTTCTGACTATCACTCAAAGATGCATTGATCACGGTATTATACTTGGAAAACAAGTGCATTTATGCTGAACAAAAAATTGAGTTTTTAGGGCTTGAAATAAAAGCTGGATAAATCATTCTACAAAACATATTTTGGAAAAAATAGAAAATTTTTCTGAAAAAATTGAAGATAGGAAACAACTAGAAAGATTTCTCAGATGTCTTACTTATGCTTCAGATTTCATTAAAGATTTAGCCAAATTAAGAAAGCCATTACAGCAGAAACTCAAAAAAGATATAAGTTGGACATGGACTACTAGCGATACAAAGATTGTTCAAAACTTCGAAAAGATGTATAAAAATCTTCCTGTCCTTAATTTTCCTAACGAAGAAGATGATTTAGTTCTTGAAACAGATGCTAGCAATGAACACTGGAGTGCTGTACTCAAAATCAAAGAATAAGAAAAACTCTGCAAATATTGCAGTGGAATCTTTAATAAAGCAGAATGCAACTATCCCACGATGGAAAAGGAAATCCTTGCAGTCATACGGGGAATTGAAAAATTCTTGATCTTTTTAGCCCGTAAACCTTTTCTCATTCAAACTGATTGCAAAGGAATACTTAGTTTTGTAAAAAAGAATTTATCAAATATGCAAGCGTAAGGGCGACTCCTGCGTTGGCAATTATGGTTTAACCAGTTTTCCTTCTCTATTGAACATATACAGGGATCGAAGAACTCTCTGACAGATAGTCTAACTCGCGAACTCGCCAATGGTGATCATCAAAGCCGACCTCCTGTCAGAAAAGGAGGAAATCCTTAATGAAATGCCACTTCTACTAGAACGGATTACGCCTTCTAGTAAGGTCCTTATTAATAACCTGGAATTCCATACAAAAAGTAGATCACGCTTTGATCTACTGTCTACTACCTACCTAATAACCCAAAGATTTTCCCTTCTAGAATTACAAATTAGCTACCTTCGATATCCTTATGATATCCAAGAAAAAAATAAGTTCTCATGTCTAAGAAAAATGGTTCAAGGAATGGTATGCAGCCTGCGTCGATTTTATCATCATTATTCCTATGATATTTGGGAGTCTTGGAGTACAACGATATATTTTCCTGACAGATCTGGAGTTAGTGGCATTTGTTTTACAGCCAATTCAATATCTCCCCGAGATCCTGTCTTTAAAACCTGGAAATATGGAATGGTTCTTTACTTCTCAGAAGTCCCAGATCCTAATTTCTCTTTTTTCTCAACCTTAACTAAGTTCCAGCAATATATATTCAAAAGGTTCCATTGGATTTTTAAATCTCCTGAGGAACCAACAAAAATTCCAGTTCACAGATATCTAACATTGATGATTTATAGCGCCCTGATCGAATATGAAAATAGAAAAGTCAAACCAGCCCATTATTTTGTCCAAATTATTGATTGTGATGATCCCAATGATCAAGGACAAAATTGGATTCATAGAGATCCGGTACATATAGTTACTGATCCTGCATTAGTAAGGGCTATTGGGTTTTTCAACATTTATCATCAATGTTGGACATTGATTGAAAAAAGAAAAACACTAATGCATTGTGGAAACACTACTTTTGCCTATGGTAATGAATTCAATGATTACATGAAAGTGAATGGAGTAGAATCAGAAGATATTTTTGATTATCTCTTTAATGTTGGAGTTAGAAAATTCTTATCAGAAGAAGGATAGAAATATCTCCTTGAGTTATTTGAAGAATATGATCTAGAGCATCTTAACAAAATTAATGAAGATTTTGATGAATATCCAGATAAGGATGGTCTGGAAGATATAATTGGAGATGAAGATAAGTAGAATCTCAATAATGATAACTAATCTTGTCATCATTAAATTTTCTGAAAAAGTTGTCCCATTATTGCACTATCTTGACAAGTGTCTTGTCTGTAAAATAAAGTGTGTACTGTAGCCGGCAGTGTGCTGTAGACAACTATAGCCATGTGAAAAATCTTTATGTACTGTAGCCTTTAGGGCATCCTATATACCCACATCCCATCTATAAATAGAGAGGTTGAGAGCTGCGAAGGACACGATCATTTGAGTATACTTGAGCAAAAGAGAAGTTGGGTTTCTCCATTTCTCTATGAGCAAGCATCTCTAATGATCTTAGCTTAAGTCTCTCTTCAGCATCCCACTGTAATATAACCATTTTCAAACTTTCAATAAAAGAAGTTTTCTAGTAGGGAACATTATCCAATCTAACCTTATGTCTTAAATATTATAATTTCTTGATTAAAGATCCACTATCCTTGAAAAAGATTAAAGACTTGATTAGTGACTACGGTCTGAGGTAGAAAACAAAACAGATCTGTGCTGTGCCTGATCTAAGAAAGGTGGGATTGAAATTAGCAATCTCTGTAAACTGGAAGCTAGAGCAACGCCAGGATCCAGCGCCGACTAAGTTCAGGTAACGGTCGAAACTCTCTAATTCAGTTTTAATTATTTTTGCTAAGCATGGTGTGCTTATAGCCCAGAAAATATAATACATAAGATATAAGTAGTAGATTGTGATAACTAGTACCAGTAAAGTCATTATAAAGAGTTAAATCGAGCATATTTTGAGAAAAAACCTAAAAATAGCTTATTTACGTAGCAAACCCTTTCCAGGAACTTTTCTGCAATTTCTGAAAGTTCAAGGATTAAATTATAAATAAAAAGGACCAAAGAGTCACTTGTACTAAAATTGGAGGTACCAAAGTGTAAAGATTTCAAAAACCAGGTCCTACGTGTGAATAGGCTAAAACTGGAGGTACCAAATTGTGAATCTTTCGTTATTATGCTTACATAATTGATGCACAAAAAGCAAGTTAAACTTTAAGTTGGGAACATGTAAAACATTGTTCAGTTTTAGGGGTTTGGCATATGAGTTCAATGCAGAATGACCGACATGACAAACAGGTAGCCTTATGCCATTATCAACCATAACTGAACTCGAACCCTTACAAGGGAGTTTAGAAGAAAGTATACCTTCAGCAGGGGTCATGTGGGTAGTAACTCCTGAATCTGAATACCAAGTCGCATCATTAACCACACCAAACTGAACAGTTGCTAAGGCAGTTGGGGTAACAGATTGATTTGTGCAAGAGCAGGAAAGTATCTAGGGCAGAAAGCAGTAATGTTATCAGGCGGGAAACACAATTAGCAAACAACTTGGGGTTGGGGGGGCTCGTTAGGATTAATAGTGGGAAAGAACTGCAACCCTAAAGAGTAAGCAGAAGGTGCAACAACAGCACAAGTACTGTGAGAAGGAGGTATACCTGATGCCAATTGATTATTTCCAGCTGAAGAGTGATGTTGCTGTTGCTGAGAGCCTTGGCCACGACCACTGATACAACCCGCAAGCGCACAGGTCTTGTAGTCTAGAATAAAATATCGTTCCAATCTATCAAGTTTATCCTTCTAAAATGTTAAGAAAAATAGAAATTGAGTTGGATTATTTTCTAAAACTAACCAATCACTAGATGAGATGCTAATTACCGATATAGGGCTTCTATCAATTAAAAACACCTAGAAATTTATTTCACCAATAATGGATTAGATTCGGTAAATTAACTTTATGCTTTACTCTAGTTTGGATGAATCAAAGAATAGCATTCATGAAAAATTCAATTCTTCCTTTCAAATAAACTGAATTGTTTAGACTAACCCGATTGTCATTCTTTCAAACGTTCTTGCATTAGTCCAAATTAAGGATCTAGATTGTCAATTTTCCTTTCAACATCTAAGTTTCTTTCAAAAATTATTATGTTAAGTCTAATCTTGTAAATCCAATAACGGATTTTTCCTTTTAATACTTCACCTTACTATTTAATAATTTGTAAGTTATTTTGGCCTAAATCACTCACAACATTCACAACACAAGTTAAATTGAAATAATCCAAATAGATTAAGCACAATATTGATGAAATTAAGGATCTAATTTGATTGTTTGGCTAACAAATTCCTAGACTAAAGGAAAACTACTCACTCATGTTTATTAAACTAACAAAAGAGTTTAAATTAGACATCCAAACAAAGTAGAACAATTCTAATGGAGTTTAAAGACTAAGGGAACAGAAATTGCTTAGCAATAATGGAGTTCTTGTTGATCCTTCAAGCCTCCAACTTGCAAATTCCTTTCCTTCCACTTCTTGCCACAAAATTATTAAAAACAACATACTATTTGAGTTATATTTGAGATAGAATGGGTAAGTCTCTCTTTCTTACAGCTGAACATGACTTCATATAGCAACCACCAAGTATTCTCAGCCACAAAGCTGAAGAAAACGAAAGGTTGCAGCTATTACAGGCCTACCACGGACCATCCGCGGTGACCATGGCCTTCACCGCGGATGGTCCGTGGAGGCCTCTATCTTGGTTGTTTCTCATTATTCCTCCTATCCACAGGCATAAAGGCTGGGGGACATCCATGGTGAGTCAAAACCTCATCATTTGAGGGTCAATGCCAAGTCAAAAAGGTTTTAAAACCTGCAAAAAGTATCAAAGAACCATACCTAAGCATAACAATAGGAAATTTTTGGCATAAATTATAACATAAAGCTCATGAATCCCGTAAAAATACAACAACATGACCTCAAAAATGATGTAATCTTCAAGCACTTATCAAACCCTTCCATGCTTTGACAGCTCCTTGTCCCTAAGCAATCGCAAAATCAAAACTATGATTAAAAACCTCCTCAAGTAAACATTAATAGCATCATCAATAGCCAAATCGACCCAAAAACTAGGCCTAAGTGATTTAAACAATTACAATAGATAAGAGACTGAAGTTTTTGAAGTGCAACCGGTGGCATCACATCAGATATTAAATTAATCACTCAAATCAACTTAAACACTCATATTGGCACATAGAATAGGTTGAGCTAGAAGAACCCATAGAACTTCACTTTAGTAATGAAGCACTCATCATCATGCGTTTTAAAGTACAACTTGGTTATCTCAAATCTCATTTCAAAGAATCAAATCTACCATAAGCTTGTTAAGACTTTCAAATTTGCCATCAGTAAAATGCAAAAACCACTTGGCAATCATGGGGACTTGAATAGGGTTGTAACAGGGCTATTGGTAAAGGTTTGGAAGGAAACAAATATTTTAGGATTATGGAGCAAGAAGCCAAAGATTAAGAGAAAAATTTATCACCTCCCAACTTTTCACAAAACAAACTCCTCAAACCAATACGTATTGAAGATACAAACAAATCGCCTTAGTTGGTTCAAAATGAGAAAAAGGTGTTGAAATAATCCAATCCAATATAAATGCTAAAATCATTTATTTCACTTTTTTTTATTCTGTTTCCTTGGTCTCTTTTTTTCTCAAAGAAAATTATTATGGCACAGAACATTAAGTACCTTCCAAAACTTCTCAACTAACTCACAATAACCAACCTAATTAAAACTAAGGGAATTCATGCATGGAACTTACAAATCTCTTGTTACATCCTAACAAACCATACCTCATATTATCACCCATAGATCACTTCAAATCAAGAAATGAAACTCTATAGTTATGGCTAAACAACATAAGATATGTATTTGGCCAAAGACTATATTAGAGGTTCACATCAATAAATAATGTGTATGCTAAATGTAATCTTGAATAAGAGTCAAAGCAAGTTTTACCGATAAAGAATCTAGGAAGAGCTACAAATGAAAAGGAATAAGAGATTAAAATTGATGAATTAGTCTATTAAACCTTAAAGCCTCATGGGACACCACCAAAGTACAACTGGCTCATTGAATCTCACATGCCAAGTATTCATGCAAAGAGTCATTAGGCAATCAAGTCACATTTAACATGATGGTCAAATCAAGAATTTGAAAAACTCATAATCAAACACTTTTATTCATCTCCATCTTAACCCCTTGGGTTGTAGTGCACTCCACGGGCTAGCCCATGGCCCGTGGCTCCTAGCAAGCTTCCAATAGGTTTTTGTCCCATTGGCTAATGCAAGCTGACCATAGGCCTTCCCACAGTCTGTGGCAGACCTCATCTCTTGGGCTTCCTCAATTTTCATCCGTTTTTCCGAATTATTGCTATGCTTCATCAGGATTAGTGACTGATTATTGCTAGTGTTATGGTTGTGCATTATATTAAGATCATCATCATCAAGCTTCTTCATCATCAAGAACCATCTCTTCAATCAAGATTAATCATCCACCATCATTTTCCACTCCAAAAATAATTCACTATTTTTCTGATATTTGTGAGAGAGTTTTGAGTGAATTCGTAATTACTTTGTTGAGCTTTTTCTTGTGCATTTGCTTTAGGGTCAATTTGTACTCTCATCTCATAGTGAATTTTCTGGTTATCGGCATTTGTGGTTTTTCCTGATTTAAGTTTTTCACATAAATTTGACGTTACTGGTGTCATTTTTATTTATCTTGTTTTATTATCTTATTTCGTAATTTTTCTGTTGCATCCAATTTAATCATATTTGATCCTAACAGCATTACGCTCCAACATGTACACTTTTTTCTCCTTAAATTCTTTTGACTACAAGCTATGATGACATTTCTCTTTCCTTTGTGGCATAAGCGGTTCAGCTGCAGTGGTTTTGAATTGCACTGATTTAAGCTGCGTGGTATGTACCGTGTCTGGCTCTCAATTGAACTTACCCTCAATTACAATAGCTAAATTAAACTTAACCAGGGCTGTCAGTTGAACATTTAAAAACATGGGGGTTGACGAAAGCTCAAACATTGGCTGGAGTTCCCCTTATGGTGTTTCTGTAAATTTCTCTATTGATGCCGGAGAGACTCCGTTGCTGACGGTATTGCTTGTTGGCAATATGAATAGAGATTGTGACTCCAAAGAACTGAAGTTGAGCTGCGGAAGATAACAAAGGAGAATAGTTATGGCGTGGAACCAAATCCACTGCGCTCCAACGCAGCTGCAAATCAGAAATGATAGCGCATGCTTCCGAGGTCACACAACTCCTCTCTATAGTATGCACTTACAATAGAAAGGTGAAACTCTCACTGATGTTAACCATTATCAGATTATAGCTTCAGAAGATGGAAACAGAAAAGGGAATAGAGAGCTGATGCTTTTTTGTTTCTGTAACTCAATTCTGGATGCCAATTTATAGGTGTCGCACAACCCTTTCAACTTTGGTGGAAAACTGATGCTTGCTAAAAACAAGGGAGTGAGTAGATTACAGATGACTAAATCAACCCACTTATTGATACCAAGAACATAGGAAACGACTAGTATCAGTTGAAGGAAAACTCCACCCGGCTCAAATTAACAATCATTGGATAATGTTGAAGCTAGAATTGTGGGATATTAGCTGGATTCATTCAACCCAAAGGAGTTAAATAATCCCACTCATAAAGGGATGGATAAATCTAATAAGGATTTAATACTCCACCAATGAAATTAGAATTACTGCAATAAAGTAATTCTTCCACCAAACCCATGATTTTAGAAACATAACCAACAATTCGCTGCTGTTCCTAAAATTGTCTGGAAGGAAGAGAAACAAACGCTTATTTCCAAGGAGGACAAATAGACGTGCTAATGTCATACGACTTGAATCAACACACCCATGCACAAGTAAGTGAATGAATTTCCCAAAAGTGAATATTGTCTTGAACTTAAGAGAAAGAAAACATGTCACCTGACTTGTACATGATCAGAAAGATGTGAGAGTTCCATGATAAGAATGCACATTCCAGGCCTTACTCATTATCCCGTCTCATGATTGCACTAGTGAGCTTGCCCATACAGATCATCTGGAAGGCAGCCCACACCTCAGCACTCACGTAGGTGAATGCATCTGGTGTGCATTGACTCACACGCCCACACAGGACATGAGTTCAATAAGAGACCATATTATCTCAACCTCTAAACATGACAATGATTCGATGTTGGGACTTTACAAATTTTGAATCAATTCACATTTTTGTTTGACCACATTGAACCCTGAGAGGTTCGGTATCCATTATGAATTGAACACACATTGGACTTTAGTCCCATTTTAATGGTTGTGTCATACACTAGCTTTCTGCACAACCTTTTTCTGAGCAGATCGGCCAAGTTCCGCTCCGTTTTGACATATTCCATGGAGATGAGACCCATCTCAATTAAATGTATCACAACTTTGTGTCTCATCCTTATATGTCGCTTCTTCGCATTGTACACTGCATTGTTTGCTACAGCAATGGTAGCATGTGAATCGCAATGGAATGAGATGGTAGGAATAGGTCTTCTAATGCATGCAATATCGGCTAGCAAATTCCTAAGCCATTTAGCTTCCTATCCTGTCAATTCAACAGCAGTGCACTCAGACTCTATGGTGGAGCGAGCAACGCATGTTTGTTTTGAAGACTTCCATGCAACTGCTCCTCCTCCCATAATAAAAATAAAACTAGTAGAACTGACTTCATTGTTATCTGACACCTAGTTGGCATCACTATAGGCTTCCACAATAGAAGGTAACCTTGAATAACACACACTCCAATTCATGGTACCCTTTAGATATCGCAATAAACGAGTAAGGGCAATCCAATGATCATTATTAGGGCTGTGAGTATACCTGCTTAATCAACTCACTGCATATGCAATATCTGGCTTGGAGCAATTCATCAAAAACATAACACTACCAATAACTTTAGCATATTCAAATTGAGAAATGCTTTCCCCTTAGTTTTTCTTTAAGAACAAGCTCGCATCATAAGGGGTTTTGGCAGGTTGGTCAACAAAGCAACCAAATTTTTTTAGAATTTTTTCAGTATAGTGTGTCTGGTTAAGAGCAAAACCAGAGCTAGTTTTTTTTGCCTTTATGCCAAGTATTAAGTCAACCTCACCAAGGTCTTTCATAGTAAATTTGGAACTCAATAGATTTTTGGTTTCGCATACCATATTCAAGGAAGTTGCAAGTATGAGCATGTCATCAACATAAAGACATATACTCACATATTCAACACCAATCACTTTGCAATGGACACAAATATCATCAAAATTAGAGCTATAACCATTATCGGACAATGTCTTATCAAACTTTTCAAACTATTGTTTAGGGACTTGTTTGAGACCATGCAAAGATTTAATTAGTTTACATACCTTATACTCTTGTCCAAGTACCACAAACCCTTTAAGTTGTTTCATGTAAATTTCTTCATGTAACTGGCCATTTAGAAAGGCGATTTTAAATTCTTTTGATGAACAACCATGTTATGAATGGAAGCTAAGGACAGCAAGACTCTAATCGTAGATATTTTAGTAACAGGGGCATAAGTGTCAAAGTAATCAACCCTCTTTCACTGTGTAAAGCCCTTAGCTACTAGTCTAGCCTTAAACTTGTCGATGGATCCATCAGATTTAAGCTTCTTTTTAAGAATCCATTTGCATTTAATGGGTTTACACCCTCTAGGTTGGTCAACAAGTTCCCATATCTGCTTAACATAATGGACTCAATTTCATTGTTTGCAACTTCTTTCCAAAAATTAGCATCTACAAATTTCATAGCATCAGAAAAGCTCATAGGATCTTCTTTAATTGAAAGGCACACAAGAATTCTTCACTGATATTATTTCCCTAAGTCAGGAATGCAGTGACAAAATCAGGAACAAAGGTTGTTTCTGTTCTTACCCGTTTACTTCTCCTGAGTTCTTCAGGATGAAAGTTAGTGGTCCTTTTATTAGAGGATGAGTCTGATGCACTAATAGAAATATCCTTAGGCAAGTTGACATTGTCAACTTTATTTCTCTTAAAAGGAAATATATGTTCAAAAAACTCAACGTCTCTAGATTCAATAATGGTATTAGGTAACAAACAATCAGGTTTCAAAGCCAAACATCTAAAAGCAGCACTATTCTGCGCATAACTAACAAATGCATCATTAATAGTTTTAGGGCGAATGTTATCTCGATCTCTGGTAAATCAATCTTGGCAAGACAACCCTAAGCTCTTAAATAATTCAAATTAGGAAGGTAACCCTTTCATAGTCCACAGGGAGTTTTATCTAGACCTTTATGAGGTATCATTCAGAATATAGCATGCAGATATATAGCCTCCCCCCACATTTGGTCAAGTAGCCCAGAACTAATTAGCATAGCATTCATAATCTCTTTCAAAGTTTGATTTTTCCTTTCAACTATACCATTTTGTTAAGGTGCATAAGGGGTAGAGGTTTCATGAATTATTCCTTAATTCTCGCATAAAGATTTAGGAAAGGTGGTGCCATACTCTCTGCACCTATCAGACCTACGCCTTTTGATTTTTCTATATAATTGATCTTTTTACCTCTGCTTTACGTTTAATAAACATTTCTTCAGCCTCATCTTTTGTCTTCAGCAGGTACACTCTAGTACACTTAGAATGATCATCGACAAATGTGATATAGTAATGTTTGCCACCTCTGTTCTCTTAAAGTTTGTTAAGTCAGTATTTATCAACTCTAACAAGCTAATATCACGTTTTTCAACATAGGTAAATAGCTTACGAGCATGTTTGGCCTCGACGCACAACTGATATTTAGTAAAATTGTTATCTGTACTTGCAGGAATAAGATTCATATTTCTTAGTCTTTCAACAAATGTAAAATTAATATGGCCTAACGTACCATGCCACACATGTAAAGAGTAAACAATGTAAGCAGAAGGGGTAGATTCATTCATTTCACATGTAGCATCAAGTACAACCCATTGCAAAATCCCTTACCCACATATTGTCCATTATGAGCTATAATTACCTTATCATCACCATACATACATTTCATATCATCTTTATTTAAAAGAAAACCAGAAATGAGATCCTATGTATAGCAGGCACATAAAGCACGTTAGATAAAGATAGAATTTTTCTTTAAGAGAGTTTGACAGACATTTTCCCCTTCCCAGAACTTTAACGGTACGAGAGCCCCTAGATACACATACTCATCCACCTCATTGAGTGACTAGAACAAGGTTTTGTTGGCACAAATATGCCTAGTGGCACCTGTATCCATCACCCACTCCACCATGTTGAATCTAGCTCAGAGACAACAACAACAATGATGTCTTCCATCATATTGGATTGAGGCTTCGATTATGTTTTGTCTGTTTTCTGTGGGGGCAACTTGCAATCCTTTTGTTTGTATCCAGGTTTGTTGTAGTTCCAACAGGTGACTTTGTTTTTCTTTTGTACTCTAGGACTTATTTTGAAAAAAGCATTACTCGAGCTATGTTTGCTAGTAAGGTTAAGTAAAAAAACTGGGTACCCGAACTCGATTCAGACCTGCTAGGTCCGTACTGAACTGGGTCCGAGACTAGTTCTGAAATCCTGGAACCAGTTGCAACCGGGTTCGGAGCCGGGTCTTGAGAACTTAGAATCGGAACCAGATCCGTTACCGATTACCTGGTCCAATCAATTTTTTTTTTTTTAAATGTCTAAGTTACTGGGTTACCCGCTGACATCAGATGTTGTTTTTACGATACTGCCATAATTTCTGACTATACATTGATATTACTAAATCTTTTTGTTAATATATAATACTATGAGAAGATGGTATTTTTTTAATACTTGAATGAAATGACATGTTATTTATTAGGTAATCAATTGGACTTTAATGCAGGGTAAATATCTAGTTGCCACTTTTTTAAATTTGATTTTGAACGATTGATTAGCTAGCTTGTTGGTTGTATTGGTTGTCTAACAAAGTTACAACCACAAGCCAAAAATCTAAATAGTTGTCTGCTAGGTATCCAATCAGTTCCAAATTTTTCGACCCGGTTTGAGATTTTTGGACTGGGTATCCAATCCTACTCAACCCTGTTTGCTAGGAGCCTTGCCTTTGTCCTTTTGTCCTATGAACCTGTTTTAGAACCAAAGCCTCTTTCCACAATGTTAGCATCGTTAGAGAGAAAAGAAGAAATAGTTGTAGACCGGTAAATAAGTCGATTGCATCTTCAATCATAATGCCTATCACCAACTCGCGCAGATTCCTTCATTTTTTCTCATGCTTCAGCTTGAATTTGTAGTCATTCCATGACTTAGGAAGCTTGTCGATGAAAACATATATTGGCAGCAAAGTTCTCACATATTTTCATACCTTCTGCTTGGATCTAGGACACCATCACCTCATCTTCATAGACTTGCTCCAGGACTAGTTTATCGTTTGTGATAGTGAACTGATCTAGTCACCTGGATGTCATAAATTTTTGAATGCCTACATCTTCTCCACCATATTTCTTTTGCAGTGCTTTCTAAGCATCCTGGGCAGACTTGAAGTGGACATAAATATCAAACAATTTTTGAGATAGGTGTCTAATAATATGTCCCCTGCAAGTCCTATTGTCCTTTTCATAAAACTCAAAGGCTTTTCATCCTTTAGTTTAGGATTGGAGCCAGCTTCAGATTCAGCTTCATTAACAATTTTGGAGTCATCACTTTTGGGCTCTGGTTTATTCTCAAACAGAATGTAGTCAATGCCTAATTATTGGAAAAAGGACAGTGTTAGGATTAACATCAGAGTAACAGTATAGCGGAAATGATAGGATGAGTTAGAGATTCAGAATTCAAGTGAATAACAGAAAACAGAAATAAGAAGACAAGAGATTTAACGTGGAAAACCCAATGCGGGAAAAACCGCGGACGGCGACAGCACCAGAACAATTCACTATGAGCAGGAAGAATACAACACGATCACAATCACTACAGTGATTTGATCTAAGAGCATAATTACAACCTCTCTATTGTAATCTCTCACAAAGTACTTCTACCTCTCAATGTATGTATGAGTACTGGAGATATTTCAGATCCTAGGCTTGACCCTCTTTATATAGGGTCTAAAAAATAGGGTTTTCCCCCCTTAGCATGCAACCCTAGCCGCCAGGTGGAATCCCCCGTTGAACAGAACTTTAACCGCCTTCCGAGAGAGGCGGCGTAAAAACACGGGGCACGACGGCCGTGCCATATGGCACGGCCGTGCCACATGGCACCGCACTCCCGTGCCGTTTTTCTGTCCTCTTCAACTGGACGTTCTTCGTCTTGACACGCCCGTGTCTTGTGTAGCACGGTCCCACCGTGCTGGTACTTGGATTTTAGGCCACGAAACCCAACAGACAACATTTCCTCTAACTTTTATAATTCCTCCCAGTCGATGGTTCAAGTTTGTAGAGGTCGAGAATAGCAGAACTTCTAGACATGATTGGTAATTCCACAGGGAAGAATACTAAAAAAGATTTACACTTTTAGATTCTTGGAAATATGAATAGAGATTGTGACTCCAAAGAACTGAAGTTGAGATGAGGAAGATAACAAAGGAAGAATAGTTGCGGCATGGAACCAAATCCACTGGGCTACAAGCGTAAAATGCTCCGATGCAGGTGCAAATCGGAAATGATAGCACACCCTTCCAGGGTCACACAACTCCTCTCTATAGTATGCACTTACAATAGAAAGGTGGAACTCTCACTGATGTTAACCAGTATCAGATTATAGCTTCAGAAGATAGAAACAGAGAAGGGAATAGAAAGCTGATGTTTTTCTATTTCTGTAACCCAACTCTGGATGTCAATTTATAGGCGTAGCACAACCCTTTCAACTTTGGTAGAAAACTGATGCTTGCTAAAAATCAGTGAGAAGATTACGGTTAAATCAATCCACTTATTGATGCCAAGAATATAATAAGGGAATTGTGGGATATTAGCTGGATCCATTCAACGAGAAAAACCCAAAGGAGTTGAATAATCCCACTCATAAAGGGGTAGACCAATCTAATAAGGGATTTAATACTCCACCAACAAAATTAGAAGTACTGCAATAAAATCAGTCTTCCACCAAACCCATGATTTTAGGAACATAACCAACATTGCTGAATGCAACGAAGAACCACACTGCTGCTAGTTATGGTGGGATATGCCTTTTCGGTAACCGAGGTCACATTCCTATATCTGTCGTCACCAAGATATTCTATAAATCAACTGGTTGATCATCTGTGCCCGCGAAGTCTTGGCATATAAGACTGAGGTTCTGGTGAGGTTCCAGGTTTGGGTTCGCCTCCCTAACCATATGTAGTATGTTGGGATTTGATAATTGGGTGATTCAGTGTATGTAAAGTTGTAGTCTACTTAGAATGTGGATATCATTACTGCATAATAGTAAAAATAAATCTTAAGTTTTCAATCTTTCTGATGGCTAACCTGAATTCTTTGTTTTCAATCTCCTGATCGCTAATCTGAATTTCTTTCTTACCTCATCTATGCTTATTCTAACAATAATGGCTTAAGCCCCTTAGATATCCTATTTTTCGGTTCCTAAACTACTGCATATATATGTATAATGTTGCCGGAGTAATTTGAAGAGAGCGGCCTTTTATTTGTCCAGTCAATTGGCACTTCTACGGTTGAGGAAATTCGGGGGCCATCTTGTCATTGTCATACTTCTTGTCACTCTGCGTGTCATGGTCATGCTGCTGCTGCTGCTTCCCGGACGGGGAATTCTCTGAGCTTAACCAGCTCGGAGGAGGGGGTGTAGAGGGGGTTGTTGTTGAGGTGTCAGGAACGTTCCCAGGGTCTCCCCCTTGCCCGATGGGGAACGAAGGAATGGTTGGAAGGGTCGGCTTGCTTGGGAATGGCAAAACCGGGAGGAGGCGTGGGGGAAACATAGGTCGTCGTTGAAATGATGGCAACGTCCGGAATATTGTGGGCTTGTAGAGATTGGAGGATGGTGAAGAAGCCGCTAGCTTGTGCTCAAGCATGGGGTTTGATGATGAGCTTTCTTGCGGCTCATGCTTAGGCTGCGGGTCTGATGAGGAGATTTCTTGCAGCAACTGGCGGGCAGTTGCCATCTGGTAACTGATGGATGAGATCAGCAATGGAGCGAGGATGATGATGCAGAGAAAGCGAACGAAACTAGCCGTCGCAGAAGGCATTTTGGTTGGGTCTTTGACCTGAAGGTCTTAGAAATAGATAGAAAGTGTGTGATTTAAGAGGTTGGGGGAACAGGCTTTTATAGTGTTTTGGAGAGGCCGTGGAATGGTGCATTGTTAGGTAGGTAGGTCTACAGTCTAAGACTAACTTTAGCAAGTCAGGATTTGTGTGTGTATGGGGAAACAGTTGGGAGTTAAGTTCACTTGTTTCTGACTAGTTTTTGATTGCACATAATGTCTGCATGATTGATTTAGGTGGTCTATGAAGTAGTCATATAAGTGTGCACCATAAAAGCCAGTAGCAAGTAATGCCAAACCGATGACACGTACGGCCTCAAATCCAGACCCCCCCAAAAAAAAGTAGCAAGTGTTGAGAATATCACACATGAGTAATAAAGTCCCATATCGGGACTTTGAAAATAAGTGTCATGGTATATAAGTCAAGTGGACTACTCCTCCTATTACCAATTGGTTTTAGGATGGAACCTCATTTGGGCTTGTTGCCATGGACCTTAGTTGAAATGGGCTCCTTCCTTGGATCTCTCCAACCAGTGGTATCAGAGCCAATGGTGCGTTCGGCTAGGCGACAAAGGTGTGGCATAGTGGACCCCATGGATGAGCTTGGTGAAGTGACACGCAGGTGTTGATCGAGCGGTAATACGTGTGCTGCAGTATGGCTCGATAGTGATAAACTTATTTTTATACCATATTTTAGCCCGTATTTGATTCGATTTTTCCTACATTTTCATGCTTTATCACGTCAGGGAAAGGTCAAATCGACCTCCTACGCATATATTTCGCTCGTATGACGTCTTTCTGTAATTTCGGGAACTTTGTTGAAGGAACGGAAAGATAGTTAATATTTGGTAGAAAAGAGCGTCAAAGAGGCGAATCTAAGTCGCGAAGGAGGTCAATTAAGCATCGCGTAGAGTTCCATGGATCAAACACGGGTATCCTGGGGTAAAAAGCCAGACCGTACCACGCGAGCACGGCACAAAGGCCGGCTAGCCAAGTGGCACGGCACGACCGTGCCACGTGGCACGGTGTGGCCGTGCCATGTGGCGACACCGTGCCACATGCGCGGTGCTAGCGTGACTCTGGCAGTGTTTTGACACGGTGGGCCTGTGCCGATCTTTTCAACTGCACGATTTAAGTTTTCCTCGGGCTGTTTTTAGAGGATGATTCAGTTTTCTCTTTTCACAGACGTTTAGAGGCGATTTTTAGGTTTTATATTCTCGCTTTGGATTTCCATTGTTTTGTATTGAATTCATTGGCATCGAAGTTGGAGCAACCTTCTACAACAATTAATTCAAGTTCGTTTTCCCGATTCCTTCTCTTCTCTGTATTGTTATTTTAGGTTTTTGTGAATTGAGTGTTGTTTGGTAGAATTGAAATTATGCTTGTTGATTGTGAAGTGATGTGTGCCTAAATTCCCAACTTGGGTTGGGATTAAAGCCGATTATATTTAGTTGAATCAATTGTAGCCCCAATCCCTTACTTTCCTTACTTTTGCGTTCATGATTTCTAATATATACGCCACATGCTCGATGAAATGCCTGAGAGGGCATTCATCCATTATTACTTTGGTTTAGGGGAGCGTTGAAAGACGGAACCTTCACTTAGCGCAAATTAGTAGACAATTAGAATTTTGATATGAAAATAATCAAGGTTCTAGTTGGGATTAAAGATTGTAGATGTTGTAATCCTGTGATCTTTAGTCTCATGAAAATATGTGACTATAGTCTAGGATTAGTCTTTGACCCTTGAGAGAGGGAGGGGATGGGCTTAATTGGCAATCTATTCACTCATGATGCATCTCTAGGATTGTTCGGCGCGATTAGTAATTGATTCAGCTAGCATAATCGTGCTGTTAATTCTAACCCGAGTGCTTTAATATTCTGTTCCCTCATTCGATTCTTAGTTGTTATTGTGTTCATTAGTTTAGTCATAAACTCATATTTTGATTTGGCCTAGATTGAGTTATTTGATTAGTTTTGGTAGTCGAAAGCAAGTTCCTCGTGGACATGACCCGTACTTACCGGTTGCTAGCTACAGCTACGCCGTACACTTGCAGTAATTTAACACAACAGATGGCATGGATAAGCTCTTGATGGTGGCTTGATACCTTGGTAAAGGCTTCCGCTCAAGGAGGAGCTTGTGCATTGATGTGGTATGGAAGAGACTCATGTGTGAGGGGGAGATTGTTGAGAATATCACACATGAGTAATGAAGTCTCACATAGGGAGTTTGAAAAGAGGTGTCATGGTATATAAGTCAAGTGGGCTACTCCTACTATTGTCAATTAATTTTAGGATGGAACCTCACTTGGATTTGTTATCATAGACCTTGGTTGAAGTGGGCTCCTTCCTTGGATCTCCCCAACAGTAAGCTTAAATGCATGACATTTATTCTTTTTAGTCAAATCTGATAAATTAGTAGAAATAATGTGAAAATTGAAATCGATGAGATGTAAGGCCTCTTTTCCGTCAATACCCAAAACCTGAGAGTATATTAAGCATTATTGACTCTGTTGCTACTTTACAACTTGCATAGAGAAAGAGCACAATTTGGAAGGTATTATACTTTATAAAAAGAAAGAGCATTATTTTGGAAGGTATTTTATTTCATTTTGCAATCATTTAAAATGCACAGAAAAAACAAAAAATAAATTCTATAATCCTTTCAGAAAATAGACTTATTGGCATAGAGCAACGTCAACAACCTCATGTCGCTTCTGGGCTAAAGTAGATGGAAATCAAATACTTGGGCTAAATTCATTTTTTTTAAGGGTGATTTGTGCCAATTTTCAATCACAGTGACAACTGTCGAGTATTTTAGTGTGCGAAGGATGTCTATTGTGACTTGTGAGTATTATCTCAACATTCATGGAATTTTTGACTTGAAACATGCAAACTCAAAGGTTATTGAATCATCTTAGAGGAGGCTGAATACAGTGATGACTAAAGTTACAAATTAATCGAAAAAGAATTGTAGAAAAGTAAATGTGGACAAGACACAAGCAATTGTCAACGAGGTTGGGCCTTAAAAGGCTTAGTTCCCATCTAGAGTTTCCTAACTCTAGGATTAATCCAATTTTATTATGAGAGATAGTCACAACTCTAGAGTATACCTTACTCTAAGTTCCAAGTTACTAGTTGGCACCTTCAACTAGTCCTGGTAGAGTTGACCCTTTCACTCTATAATCCCATCCAATTACAACTTTGAACAATACAAGTAAATTGAATGAATAATAAATCAAGGCTCAATGTAAGCTAATGACTATTGTCGTTTGTGCCATTCTTGTGTCTCTTTTAGCTGCAAATTCCTCTCATTTTATAGCCAAGAGATATTGGAGAGGTCGAATGAATACTTGGTAAGTGACCGTTGCATCAATCAGGAAAAGTCAATCTTCCATATCGTTTAAAGGCCTTGAATCTAGTCTTTCAACCCCTTGAAATTCGCATTCCTACTTAACGTTTATCTTTTACCTTATTTTTAGCTGAAGATCTTAGCTGAGAGAATCATCTAGAAGTTGGTTTTTTTAAGCACAATCTTGCACATTATAATATCAAAAGATAATATCACTTTTAAGCAAATCTGGACATTTGATAAATATAGCATCATAATCCCATATTATTAGCAATTCCAAGATAACCAAGATAATAAGCATATAAGTTGCCAAGATTTCAAAGCAATCAATATAATTTAATCAAATTAAAATTTTTCTTTCATTCAAAATTCAAATAAAGGTTTTAAGGGAGTCAACAATCTTCCCCTTTTTGATGAAAGACAACATTTTACTTTGATGAATCATGAATAATTAGAGCTAAAAGGAATGAGGTCATTCTTGCCAAATAAATGGATTTTAGATACTCACCATGCATCATGATTTAACTTCGTAGAGTTTCCAATCTTATTAGTGCTTCCAACCTTGTCCATAAGCTTACCCTACATTCACAACTGGACAATCTTTACATCACTTACAAAGCCTTAGGACTGTTCTGCCCCCTTGACTTTCATCAAAAATAAGGGGTGATCATTAACATGTTGGTTCATACACGTGGCATCAAAATAATTAAAGCAGAACATTTATTAACCAAAGTGGAAATCGAAGAGAGCTAAAGCCTAGATAAAGTGGGGATTAGAAGAAAAGGAGGGTCAAATATAATTTTCAATTTTACAAGATCCCAAAAATTTGAAAGAGTTTTGTACCACCCAAAAAAAAAGTCATATAAGAGATTTTGAAAAAATTTTCACGTGCCCAAAGAGGAAGGAATTAAATCAAATTTGAATAACGTTCCTTTGGATGAATCATTTTGTTTATTTTTTATGGATGAGTTATAGTTAAGGCCTTGAAATTTGAAGTTCAAGCCCTTAATTCAGTCACACCGAAAATCTCCAGTTTCTCCCTACAATTCAAGGCCTTGAACTGTGCTTTAAGGCCTTGAATTTTTTACAGTGAATAGATAGCACATTATTTTAGCCTGCAAGAGCTCAAGAACATAATTACTACTTAGAGAGGGCCCCTCCTCAAGTTATGCATCAATATAGTTTAATCATGCCCCTTTAGGATACCAAAGTTCATCACCGGCTTTCAAAACAATATATCAAACTTTTCTAGCCTTGGTCGAATTCGGGTCCAATGTTGGTTGTGACCATGTTTTGTGGTCTTATCCCTTTTGGTACCCAAATTTGGATAATTTTGGTATTTGGCTTTCTATGAGGACATGAATAAGAGATATGACCCTTCCTTAGAAAATAATTACATATGGTGTGAGGTTTGTTTTTGGATGGCTCTTGAAAAATGAAATTTTTGTATGTTTTCTTTTTGTTGCTATATCTAATATCTTCTTTGTCGAAGGAGATCATTTGAGATTCTAATAATTTATCTAAGTTATCTTGTCCTTTAGAAAACGTCAACACCACCTTTTCAAGCCCTTCATATTCAGATTGAAGCCCTTTCTTTTCTTTTTCAAGAGTGTCAATCCTTGTGTGAGATTCTTGTTTGATTTTTGTTAAACTTCTTTGTTGAAGGATAAATCATGAATTGTTTTCTTCAAAGACTTTATCTTGGACAAGTACTCTTGCTCACATCGTATGCATCTAATGAAAGCTTGGGCTAATTCATTTTTAGAATATTCAAAAAAGTCAGACAATCTACCTCATTCGAGCTTTCATACTCGGTTTCATCCTCTTAGACTTGGTCTGCATTTACCATAAAACATAGCTGCGTCACTTGTTCTTCATCGTCACTATTGCTTGAGTCAGTATCACTCCATGTGGCTATCTTTGCTTTCTTAAATTCTTTATTGGCCTTTTGCTTGCATTTTTCAGCTTTCTTTCGTAAATGGGTCAACCTTTCACCACATGCCTTGGCAAACCAGAACCAAAGCAAGGACTAAGATTAGATTCATTTTTATTGTTTAAGGGTTTGTTACGTTTAGAAGATTTATCATTCTTCTTCGAGAAGGATCCCTTTTTGTAGAACTTCTTGGGATCGAACTTTTTGGACTTAAAAACCCTCTTTAGTCCTCTTGCGAGTCCTCTTGCGATTATCGCCATGGAATCTTCATCTTCTTCATTAGATTCATCTTCTGAAGAGTAGTCTTTTTCACTAGTAGTTTTAAAGGCTACTCCTTTGTTTGGTTGATTTTCTTCTTCATCTTCTTTAAGATGAATTTCATGCGTGAGAAGTTTCCCAAGCAGATCATCCAAAGCTAGTGTCTTGAGATCTTGAGCTTTTTTAATTATAGTAACCTTGGCATCCCATTTGTTTTTGGGAAGACATCGAAGGATTTTCCTAACCATTTCCTCATTGGTGTAGGTTTTGCCAAGTGATTTGAGATTATTGCGGTTATGTCAGTAAATCTTGTAAACATCTCCTTGATAGTCTCATTGGGTTGCATTTTGAACAATTCATATTGATGGACAAACATATTAATCTTTGTCTCTCTTACTTGACTCATCCCCTCATATGCTATTACTCTTGTCCCATATTTGTTTAGCTTGTTCACATGCACAAATATGATTGTATTCGCTAGCATCTAATCCACAATATAGGATATGCATAGCCTTACAATTTTTCAAAGTCTCGCAAAATCTTCTCGACTGTATTGATCTTCGGTTTTCTCGACAAGCTTTCCATCGACAGTAGTCTTTAGAATGTATGGACATTTCGTTACAATGTTCCACAACTCACAATCTTCGGTCTTGATAAAAAGAAACATCAAAATTTTCCAATAAGAAAAGTTAGTACCTTTAAACAAAGGAGGTCTAATACTATAACAACCTTGATCATAATAGCCTTCTCCGATGGTGGCTATGATCGTTGCCACTTGACGGTAAAGTCCAAGTGTAGTGCGTGTAGCTTTGATACCAATTAAAAACTCAAAGGTTATTAAATCACCTTAGAGGAGGGTGAATATGATGATGATCAATGTTGCAAATTAGTCGAAAAAGAATTGCATAGAAGTAAACGTGGACAAGACACAAGCAATCGTTAATGAGGTTGGGCCTCAAAAGGCTTAGTCCCCACCTAGAGTTCCTCAACTCTAGGATTAATCCAATTTTATTAAAAGAGATAGTTACAACTCTAGAGTACACCTTATTCTAAGTTCCAAACCACTAGTTGACACCTTCAACTAGTCTTGATAGAGTAAACCTTCAACTCTATAATCCTATCAAATTACAACTCTGAACAATACAAGTAAATTGAATGAATAACAAATTAAGGCTCACTGTAAGCTAATGAGTACTATTGTTCATGCTCATTCTTGTATCTCTTTCAGCTGTGAATTCCTCTCATTTTATAGCCAAGAGATGTTGGAGAGGTTGATTGAATACTTGGTAAGTGATGGTTGCATCAATCAAGCAAAGTCAATCTTTCATATCGTTTCAAGGCCTTGAACCCGGTCTTTCAAGCCCTTGAAATTCGCAGTCTTGCTTAATGTTTATCTTCGGATCTCCAATGACTAGTGACCTTATTTCTAGCTAAAGATCTTGGTTGAAGGAATCATCTAGAAGCTGGTTTTTTTTGCAGTACAATCTTTCACAATATACTATCAAAAGATAATATTATATTTTAGGCAAATCTTGACGTTTGATAAATATAACATCATAATCCCATATTGTTAGCAATTCCAAGATAACCAAGATAATAAGCATATAAGTTGTTAAGATTTCAAACCAATTAACATGATTTAATCAAATTAAAATTTGTCTTTCATTCAAAATTCAAATAAGGATTTTAAGGGAGTCCATAAGCCATGTGAAAGTTTTAGATTTATCTTTCAAATAAATCAAGTCACGGAAATTTGGAGGTAATTTGTAGAAGAAAAATTAACTTTAAAGTCGGAGATGCAAATTAGCCAATACAGTCCAGTGCCTAAGCTCTATTTTGACGAATCATTCTTACATCTTATCCAACTTATTTTAGAGTTTCTTGGCTTCAAAATGTGGCAAATATTTGTTATTTCAGGCCTTAAAACCTTGGCTGAAGGACTTCAACGGCTTGCTTTTATCTGACCCAAGAAGAGATGAAATTTCCCTTCACCCAGATAGCAAAGCTATTGCTAGTGTGTCTCTTTGCTGTGTTCGGCTCCATCAACTTGTGCAACTTGCATTTAGCTTGCATAATAGGATTAGGAGTGAAGTTAGGTCTCAAGGTTTCTAAAAATCATAAGCTAATGAAGTGTTAATAGCTAAATCACTCGCTTTGCTTATGTAATATTAGCTTGTTCCCATTTCCTTTTGTATGCTATTAGCCCGACTAAGAGGGCTGCATTTGTCCAATAGGAGGTCCCTTTTGTTCATGTTGTAGCATTAAATTAACAATATGATGAATGAAAGTAGCACCTTTGAAACTCATAACTGTCTTAAAATCTCTCAAAAACTTGGTACCTTCTGGAAGTGTTTAGAGTGAGCTCTTTATCTAAATATCTGGGGCTTGCCTTTAGAAAGCTTAAGGGTACACTCCTTAGTCTTCGTGGTGGATTTAATACTTTGTCTAAAGTTGTACTCATTTGCTGATTTCTATTCCTCAAACACATGCTCCAAAAAAACTCAGCTTTAGGAAATCAAACTGAAGAACCCGTAGGTTAGCACACATCTTAGTTGTTATTTGTTAAGAAGGCATAAAGGTACTTAAAAACAAGCAAGTTTCTTCAAAGAAGGCTGCATCTACTAACTCAACTGCTGCAAGTTTAAAAAATAGTACTCGCTTTTTTTTTTTTTTGGGAAAGGAAAAATGAGCACATTGAGCCTTGAAAATGCAATTGTTCTACCGGCTACTTGTGTTATTAAATTAATATTAAGGACCCATACGATGTGTGAGATTTATACATAAATATTTTTACTTTAAATTGTGATTTCTTTTAACATTGTAATTGAGAATTTGATAAATCCTAAATAGACTAATAGATGATAAAATATAAACCATAAACGTGATGAATAATATCATGTTTTGTAATCGTCGTATTAATTGATGTCTTTATTAATATCTATAATTATTGTTGAAAGCTAATGTCATTAGATTTGAAATTAAGTTTTGTATACATCCTTGAAAATTATAATCTTTTACTATTAGAATCTTTATTAATAACTTCAGTATTATCAGCCATTGTCAAATTTTTGGGAATGTTGAAAAAGAATATTCTATTATATATTTTTTTATAAATTAAAAAGAGAGAAATAATAATATTGGAGGTAACATAAAAGGATTCAACATGATGTTTCAAGATACTTTTATTATTGGATAAAAACTAAAAAGCAAATTGTGTGAAAGCAACATAAGACAATTAGATAAGAGAGTTCATTTTATTTTAATATATTTATACAAATTAATGTAAGTTTCTCAGCTTCTCTGGCTTTCTTCAAACAACTAGTGCCAGATCCATATTTATGCATAAGGAATTAATTTTTATTCATCTAAACATGTCTTGTCTTTAGTTTGTTACTTTTAGTAAATTTATAATATTTTTATTTTATTACTTTTCTATTTAATTGAAGGTCTAAATGATATGTACAGGCATATGCTTTATATCTAAATTTATTGCACAACTATATGACCAACATGAGGAAAACCACTTAGATCAAGTGGTAAGTGTTTCCCATTCAACAGAAGAAATTGGGAGTTCAAGTTTCACATATGCAAGGTTTACCTCTTCCATGTTGCAAGGTATTTTCTTTATGCTGCTTCTTATCGTGGGCTGCTCGGCCTCCCAAGTCTAGAAGGTGGACTGTCTGAGGCCAGGGGATGTAAGCAAGATTACTTTAAATTTTGGCAGGCGTATAATTATTATCGCTGCATCAAATTAGTAGGAGAAAGAGTGAACAAGAATTTAAAAAAAAAAAAAATCATTTTTTCAATGGCTACAACAAGTTATCCTTTAGCAAAATTCTACCATAATTGAAATATTTTTTCAATTACGGTAGTTGAAAGATCTACACCGTTAAAGGACTTAAAACAAATCTAAACCATTGAACAATTTTACCCATAACTTGCAAAATAGTTTTGCTAGTATGTAGATTACATTCTCTCTCCAAAAGTCCACGTTTCAATCCATCCCATTCCTCGCTGTTCTTCCTCAATTCAATAATCCATTATTAATGTTACTAGTTTGTGCCCATGCGGGTGTATGGGGTGTCTAAATTGTTAAAATAAATAAAATTCAATATTCGTATAAATATGAAGTTCATATAAAAAAGTAATCAATTAAAAAACGTAAAATAAACATAACCACAAAAATAATTATGAGTAAATTGAACACAAAAACCATCTTTATAGTTTGTACATATCAAAACTAACAAATAAATAAGAAAGATCTTTTGTGAAGTTATGGATTATGGCAATAATTTGTATTCCCACACTTATCTTTAGAGCACATTTGATCAAGTCATCAAATCATGCCACAAAGGCATGGACTTGTAAGTTAAGATACAATTATCTCTGTACTTTGTTGCAATCATGGTCTCTTCGCATCTCATCCTTACTTAAAAGTTTAAAATAAAAAATATATTAGGTAACTGTGTAATTCTATAGATAACGTATAACAACTATATTCCAAATTTATATCTACCTACAGAGTAGTATTCATCAGTACAACAGTTGCAAGAGAGAATTATACCCACTATCTTTTTAAAATAAAAAAATTTAAGACTATATATGCACATCACACACAAACATACATACATATATACACTCACAGATATATGTATGTGTGTGTACATACATACATACATACATACATACATATATATATATATAATATATATATATATATTATATATATATATATATATGTATCAAAAGAACTATATATATTATATGCCAAAAAAGAAAACATATTCACGTTAAACTTTAAGAAAAAGAGCAATTGTTAGAATTATTAGAGCATGAAAACATTGAAGCATCAAAATTTGTGGTTGGTGACCTCCTTCTATGCAAGAGTTGTAATCTTGCTCCCCTCGTTGAATCTTTATATTATAAGTGTAAAAATGAATTAAATGGCTTAAAATTCATGCACAAAAAAGTATATTCATGCTTAAGAGACTTACATATATAAAATTTTCGATTGCACATTTTTGAAATTTTGTGTAAAATTGAGAGGGGAGCCTGATAAGATGATGGATGCATGCTTTGAAAATATTTAGCTGATTATGTAATTTTTGGGAACTAAAGATAATTTTCACTACAAGAAAAATGCCAAATAAAGACGGAATCAGCGACGGAATATGATTAATCAGCGACGGAAATTTAAGATCAGCGACGGATTTGGCGTCGGAATGAGGCTATCGGATTTTCGCTCGTCGCTGAGCAGCCGGCGACGGAATTTTGAAATTCTTATGCGACAGAAATTGCGACATACTTTTTTGGTGGGGAAAAGTGGTGGGGCAGGGGGCGACGGAATTGATTATCCGTCGCCATCAGCGATTGAATCAGAGACGGAATTTCCGTCGCTGATGGCGACGGATTATCAATTCCGTCGCCACCCCCTGCCCAAAAAAATTTTTTTTTCCCCTTATCCGTCGCCTTTCCGCCGCTGGGTTCCTCTTTTTTTAAAATAAAATCGCTTGTTTTTGATTAAATCTGTACATACAAATCATTCCCTGCAAGAAATTTACAAGATCTTCGCACTCAATCAATATCCAATAGCTTCGAATAGGGCTTCATTCGAAGCGTTCCCAACAATTTCAAGCCACACAAAGGTGGAATTCCACATCCAACACAACACCACATCCAACCAAGGGTTTTCAATTCACAACCCACAAGTTCCAAACAAACTCTCTACATATCACACACTACAAGTTCCAAACAAAGTCTGTATATATCACAAACCACAAATCCAAACAAAATAACCAGAAGTTACCAGTAATTGAGAATGAAGTTATATATATGTTTGCAGAAGAGGGTGAAGTAAGCGTCAAATGGGAGGGGAGTTAAATAAGCACCAGGGGGAGGGGAGTGAAATTAGCAGAAAGGAGAGGGGAAGCAAGCAGCAAGAGATATGATGTACTTCGTGAAGATAAGCAGAAGAGCCACCTGCTGAAGGAAAACTGCAACCAACTCAATCACCAACGTCTTCCTCTTCCTCTTCGCCTTCCTCTTCCTCTTCCTCTGCCTCACCATCTTCCTCATTATGTTGCGAGGGATGAGTAAATGGTGGCTGAGATTCCGAGCCCGATGCCTGTTACATTTGAAAGAAAGCTTGGAGACGCTAATCGATGCTCATCATTTGTTGGCTCAGTTGTTGGTTGCTTTGTATGAGCAATCTGTTGGATTCCTCCAGTTGCTTACATTTCTCCATAACCAACCGGTAGCTTTCAGCTTGTGACGATAGCTCACCCGCCAAGTTGGTTACTAGACCCCTTAAGTCATTGAGCTCCTGTTGCGATGGCGTAGAACCGGAACCTACTGACAGGTATCTAAGTAAATTACTATATTAGCTTTGCCATTAAGTAAATTCAATGTATAACCATGGTTGTTGGAAGTTTAATATGAAAACAATACCGGATCTTTGAGTGGGACTGAAGTAACTGGATTCCCTCATGTTAACAGCCTCGTCACCAATGCCGTAAATACGACCCTTCTTGTTTTTGAATGTCTTCACCCACAACTCATTTGGATTGGGAAATGGCTGGTTTGGATCTTGAGAAGAGCCATCCCCGGTCCCTTGAGAGTTTATAACATTCTGGAAATCACGTTCAAAGGTTTCCTACAATACCGCAACATGTGCACGAAATCATGCATAGTACAATAACTTCAAATAAAGTATACGAGTTCATGTTGAACTACCAATGAAGATTGAGAATAGCTAATTGCTTACATATGTTTGTTGTGATTTCTTGTCAACCCAAGGGGCATCATCTTTGCCTGGAGTTTGTGAGTTCGACTGAATAATTCAACAATGGTGGGCTCCGTCCCAAGTTGTTCCCTCTATGTACGTGCCAGAAAGAATGATGTCAAGCACAACACAAAATACAGTATTGAACTTAAACGAATACATAGCAAACATTAATTCATTTACCAGACGCCGCCTATGCTCATGCGTAGGGATCGAGCCACAAGTGTGGAGAGATGGACCACCACTTTCTGGAGTCCCCAGTCGGTTCTTCTGGGCTGTCTCACGCAATTTCTTGTAATGTTCATTCGCCCAGTGCTGCTAGAGTCCCTCCATTGAGCATCACCAAGCCAGACGGGCTTCTTGTTACGCTTCCTTGCTTTACCAAAGAAGTCTCTCAAGCGTGCATTGCCTCGGTTTTCAAAATTCCTTCTTATACGGTCCTCATGGACCGGATCCCAAGCAAACCACTTCTACAATTATGAAAACAAATAACACATCAAATAATTCAATAGTAATTTATCACATATTTCTGAAACTGTTAATACGAAGTCACTGTAGTTACCTTGAACTCTCCGAATCACAAATCTTGTACTGGTTTGGGCACTTTGCTCCAAGTAGGCCAAGCTCCGTCAAACTTGCTTTGAAATATGAGCGAAATCCTACTAACAGCACCATCATTGGGGAGAAACCTAATTGAATATTACACATAAAATTCATTACTTGTTATGCAAAATTCATGTAGTACTTCATAACATATAACAAATGAAGACTTACTCGTTACCATCTGGCTCAATCCAAGTCTTTGCTCGAGTGCTCCCATGACTGGATTGTGCTTTGCTTTCACCACTTCCAATGTTCTCTTGGGACTGGTTTGTGCTAGGGTGAGTGGGTTGTGGAGTGGGTTGGGGAGTAGGGTGCACAGTGTGAACAACATGGGGGTTTGGAGGAATATTGTAGGCAAATTGGCCGTACATGGTGCTTTGGTTAGGAATGTATGAGGTCTAATGATGGAAAGCCCCAAATGAGGGAGGCAGGGGTCCTGAAATACCTAGTATGTAAGTAGCCATTGTCGCTCCTGGCTGAACTGGTGTATGAGGTACCTGGGGGGAAGATGGACCAATATCCATTACGGTCGGATCAACGGCAGAGCTTCGACGCCCTCATCCTCTACCTCGAGGGGAGGACTTTGCTCGACGAGAACTTGAATCCATACCTGAAATAGGTGACAACAACGCTAAGTGCAAATATATAATGATTGCACATGTAAACCGTTTTTGTCATACATCATAATAGGTACATAGGTGACACATATTTTGCAAAGCCCATTCATACAATATAAGTAAAGTCACAAACACTTGTTTCACATGCAAATTACTCATGCACATAAGAATTCATAAGCACTCAATCATCTGCATCCTCATCGTCATCAATGTCATCGTCATCATCATCAGACAAATGCAAATTTTCTTCAGCTTCATCTGTTTCATCACCATCATCCCACTCTTCCTCTTCATCATCCTCACCATTCTTTACCTCTCAAATGGATACATCCATCGGTATTGTACTGGACTACCTAGTTAAGTCTCTTCTGCCAAATGCACTGGCAGGTGCTCCATGACATTGAAAAAGTCAGAAGGAAAAATGGTCTCCAACTTACACAAAGTGATGACAATGTTGCGATGCAGTTCCTCAAGCATATCCTCCCGCAATGTTGTTGAGCATAAGTTCTTGAAGAACTGACTTATCTCAATAAGAGGTTTCAACACATCAACTGAGAGCGCACTAAATGCAATTGGTAAAAGAGTCTCCATGAAGACATGACAATCATAACTTTTCATGTTGTTGAACTTAGCCTCATTAGGGTCCACGATATTTCTCAAATTAGAGCAATATCCATCAGGCGTTTGAAGCTCCTTCACCCATTCACACAACTCTCTTCTTTTATCCATAGGAAGTACGAACTTTGCCTTTGGTTTAACCAGCCTACCACTTCGACCTGGATGTAAATGTAATTCTGGCCTATCACATATTTCTTAATAAAATTATTTATTTTCCTCTATAAAATAGTGTGAAGTAAGCAAATGGATTAAAAAGCCTATAGATTTTGGGGAATAACCTTAGTGTCTTCGAGTAAACACAATCAAGAAGTGCGGCATGAAGTACTAGTTTTATACCTTTTAAAAAAAAAAAATTACTGGATTGTTCTCTCCGGGTCAAGCTGCGTTAAATTTTTATTATTTGTGATAATCATATCATCAATAGGAAATGTTGACCCAATTTCTAACTACATTACTTTCAATGTAAAATGTAAGATCACTAATGCAAAAGATCCTAAAAGTATAACGAATTACAATTGAACGAGTTAGTGGTATGATCACATCGTCAATATAAAATATTGACATGACTTCTAACCACATTGCTTTAAATGTAAAACACATGGTCTCCCATTTGGAAAATTCTATAATTGTATAAGAAAAGATGGTTAAAACGATTTAACAATGCTATAATATTTTTATGAAAGACAGCCTCATTTGAATATTAGCGTACGCCTTAATGCGTTAGCATTTTTCTTTGTGAACCACGTCCACATCCACCTTTTCTCCCTTTTTCTTTTCTTGAATTAAAGGGCTAGGCCCTTGAATTGGACTCGACGTCAAGAGAGGGACTTCAGAAATGGGCCAACCTTAACGAAATTAGACTTGGCATTCTGGTATTGGCCACTGTTCACTTTTAAATAATAACTACGGCAGTTGATGGATTGACCATTGTGTGTTATCTTGTCCATCTTACATCACACTTCATACATGGTGAACGCCAATTAATCCATTTGCTATAATAGCATCATCAACCATGTCCTCCATCCGATCTATGTAGGATTCAGAATAGTCATTATTAACATGACTTGAACCTCCAACTTCGAGAATTTTACTATTTTGATACTCAAAACCATATTCCTGAGGTTCTATTTCCCCATGACTTATCTAAAACCAATACCCTTGCACAAAACCCTTATACATAAGGTGCATCTTGACCTCATCAGGTGTCAAGTACACCCTATTTCTGCATTTCGCACAAGGACATCTATGCTTTCCCTCATTCAGAAACTTTATCTATGTACGTGCAAATTGATTGAATTCGTTTACTCCATCTAAAAATTCTTGCGTATAACTACTACGATCAGACAATAATCTATTATACATCCACCTATGATGTGGAGGACCATTCATATTCTGCTCAAATATCAATAACCACATAAGGTATTTGATAAGAATCAATTTTAATCAAAATTATAATAATTACATAAATTAGGCAATTATATATTATGTACGCTTACTTTAAAATTTTCACATGCACCCCAAAAAAAACTTACAACTAGGTGATAAATATACTTACATTCTCACAAACATCACAAAACTAATAATTCATACATAGTTGACCACTTTATTCCACCAACATATCAAATTTAAACTTCAAATAACCAAATCTAAGTGTACATTGCGTTAGGCAAAAACTTCAAACAAATATGAGCTACAACTTTATACAAACATCACATTTGAACAAAATAATAAACCAAAGCATCTCAATCCACCAACATATCAAATTTCAAGTTCACATCACCAAACCTAACCGCTAAATTGCATTTAAGCAAAATCTCCAACCAAATTTCGACAACATTATTAATTAAAACATTTCATTCCACCAACATATGAAATTTCAACTTCAAACTACCAAACCTCAACCCCAAATCGCATTTACCAAATTCTTGTAACGAATTAGAGTAATAACCTCACACAAATTGCACATTTCAACAATTATCAATGAAACTATTTCATTCCACCAACCTATCAAACTTTAACTTCAAACTACCAAACCTAAACCCTAAATCGCATTTACCAAATTCTTGAAACGAATTAGAGCAACAACCTCACATAAATAGCACATTTCAACAACATTATCAATTAAACCATTTCATTCCACCAACCTATCAAACTTTAACTTCAAACTACCAAACCTAAACCCTAAATCGCATTTACCCCAATCTTGAAGCAAACTAAAGCAATAACCTCACACAAATACCACATTTTAACATAAATTTGAACTAACTTTGAAATTCTAACAATCTAATATAAATATTTGTACAAATTACAACTAATTTAGTTGAAGAACTCACCTCAAATGTGTTGAAAACAACACAAGAGGGGCAACGGAGGGTCGGCGGTGGCCGGCGACGGTGGGGGAAGGCCGACGATGGCAGCGAACGGGGCGGCCGACCGGTGGGTGGCGCTGGCGAAGGCCGGGTGGGTGGCGCTGGCGAAGGCGAAGGCCTCTCTCTCTCTTCCTCTCTGTTGCGTGCGTCGAGTGAGTGAACCAGAGAGCTTGTTCACTTAAATTGGGGGACGACGGAAATTCCGTCGCCCACATAAAAAAAATTAATTTTCTTTTATGGGTGACGGAAATTCCGTCGCCCATAAAAAAATTTAATTTTTTTTAATGAAGGGGACGGACATTCCGTCGCCCATAAAAAAATTTAATTTTTTTTATTTAGGCGATGGAATTTCCGCCGCTGACACTGAATTTTGGCGACGGATTTATTTTTCCGTCGCCCAGTTCATCGCATAATCTGACTTTTTTTGATGTTGTTCTTCCGCCGCCATTTCCGTTGCCACTTCCATTGTTAAAAAATTCCGTCGCTGTATTCCGTCATTGTTTTTAACTTTTTTAGTAGTGTTTATGTGCCATACAATGAAACAGAGGATGACTTTTTTTGGGTTTATATCTTTGGTTGTTTTTTGTTTTAAGATGGGGGAGGGGGTTTATCGATTTTCAAGTGGGTATGTGGTTAATTTTTGTCTTATAGGATTAAATTTTATCTTTAGCCCTATCTCAAAAAAAAAGCCCCTTAATTCAAAGAGAGTGGGGTTTTGGGGGGTGTTCCATGGGATTGAAATGTTGGGACCGATTACTGAGAATAATTGAAGCAATAACGCATGCAGTTTTTGAATGTAGGTGGGATTTTCTTATAGGCTATGCTGCCGGTATTCAATCATAATGCTTGGATTGCTACTTTTTGAATTCTCAATCCCTCACTCATTTTTACACTTCATATATCTATATAACTATATATAAAATTGAGTGATTTCACATATTTTTGCCAAGTGTCATAATTTTATCGGTTTGCATATTAATTAATATTTTAATTTATTTTGTATCTTTTACATGCATACAACTCTTTTTTAATTTTTCTTTATGTGCTTCGCAAGATCTTTCGCATTCTCCTTAATTAGTTTTTTTAAAAGTGTGAATAATAAACATTTACTTGGATATACAAAAATAACATATGTGTAAGCCTAAAAAGTTCAATAGATACAAAGATTATTCAACTAATAAAACAAATCTAAATGCTGAAAATAATATTGTTCATGACTTATTTATAATTTTAGATATTGACGTATAATCTAACTCAACCCTTGCATCGCAAAGAGAATAGCTCTAGTATAATATAAAAGTGAATGGGTTGAATATGTTGGTGGTGTTTTGACAAATGACATGTTCCTATTGATTTTCTCCTATTAATTGGTCTTACATTTACATCAATACTATATTATTATTTCTTTATTCGATTAATTGAATGGTTATAAATTTAACATAATAATGTCAATAAAAGCAAATTTTAATTAATTAATAATGGTTATATTTATTTACTCATTTTCAAGTTTGAATATTAAATAATTGTTTCTTTATTTAATTATTATTTTAATGTTTACAAATTTAAAATAAAGCAAGATTATAAATATAAATTGTAACTATAATTATAATAAATTAATGGAAACACCCATAATAAATTGAATAGTTTGATATTTTAAGTGTCATCATTCATTGTCCAAATATATTAATAGGCTTGAAGAGACTTTTCCCTAAACTCCTAGGCCAAAGGACATTAAACATATTGCAAGTACTAAAAAGAGTGTTGCTTTTTCTGGGGGAGGGGGATCAACACTCTATAATCTATGTGGACAACTCCTCTTAATCAAATGGCAATTGAGGAGTCATTAAGTATCAAAATTATAATATTTAATAGTTACAAATTCAAATCAAAAGAGGATAATATAATCCAAGGACATTCCTGACTCTTGCCCTTTTTTGTTAAGCAAAGAATATTATAATTTTTTGTTGTATTTAATTCAATAATATATGTGTCTTCTCTGTCTTTTGGCAATAGACGATGACATTTTTGTTTCTATTACTCCCAATATTTGACACACATGTATAATCTTTTTTTCTTTTTTTTTTTTAAAAATCGAGACTCACATTTGTGAAATGTTAGTAGCAAATGTTAAAAGAATGAAAAGCTCTTTAACACAAAAATGGTACTGATTGATGTATGTAAAGATATAACTACTTTTCCTTTTTCTGGGAGTGATGACCCTTGAAATTATTTTTATCTCTTAAATAACAATAAGTCAAATTCAATTTGTTCCTACTTTTGCTATCTCCTCTTATAATAATATGTTTTCATTTTCCTTCTCGTAGTTGTAGTCTAATTATGTCCATGTAGTGACCAAGGTTCATTATGCTCATAAATTCCAAGCTAAGTTTATAGATGATTTTATTGATATTTTAATAATTTCAAAGTCCAAAAGGATAGGTCGTAATTTTAATAAATCTCTTTTCTCAATTTTTTCCTCCAATGGGGGGGGGGATAGAAACATACAATTCAAATGTCCCTTAATAAGAAAATTATATATATATATATAGATATATATATATATATATATATATATATATATATATATATATATAGTATCTATGTATTTGTATTTAGTTGCTAAAAAAAGCTAGGATCATTTTAAAGATAAGTTTACATGTTGATTCCTAAATGCTACAATTTAGTTAGGGGTCCATATGGATATATTTGTAAAATACATCTCATGACTAAATATAAGTGTCCAATAATCCTATTATATTTGTAAAATAAGTATCATTTTTTAAAGGTCCTTTTACCCAAAAATAGAAATCTAAGATATCAGAACATCAAATCACATATGATAAATGCATTTATGTACTTCAAAGTTACATATGCAATCATACTATATTCATACCACTTGAAACTTACTACTTCATCCCTTTTTCCCTCATTTTTTTTTTTTTAAAATTTAAAAGCATCTGATACACTGTAAGAATTGTTTTCTTATTGGCTAAAAAATAATACCCAACTCAGAACATAGTTGCCAAATCTAAACAATATGTCAAAACTAAAATACTTTATATACATATTACTAGTACCAATAATAATACATATATTGGTACTTCTAATTAAAATTGACGATAAGGCTGTACACATTTAGAAAAATAATAATAATAATAATAATAATAATAATAATAATAATAATAATAATAATAAGACTATAAAATTTTAACATATGCTCATACAAAGTATAGAATACACACTAGTATTATATGAAGAATATGTAAAGACTAGGGTTAAAAACTTCAAATTATTTTGTCAAAGTCGAAGGAAGATAGCTCCATTCTATTACTACTCAAAAGCTTCACTTGATTCTTTTGATGACCATTTTTGTAGTCTCTAAATATATGCTCTTCAGATCCCATGATCCTAATAAAGTCAAAAGAAGACATATTGAAGATGATAGACTTGATTGTAAAATCCTAATATTGTTTCTATGCTGAAAGAGCATATTTTTGATGGGATAGATAAATTCAGAATTGGAGTTTCTATATAATCTTGAACCGCTTGGCTTGGGAGATGTGTATAGAAACTTCATTTCACCAGTTCTCTCACCATTTTGATTTCTAGTTACTTTCTTCTTTTTTTCTCTCATTATAAAGAATGACACTCTAACAGTCCTTCATTTAACAATTCTCCAATTCTACTGCATCTCCCCTCCCCCATTCCCCAACTACAAGTTTGTAGCAATGCTCACTGTCAAACCCACCTCTCTTTCTTCCCTCTCCTCCTCCGACCCAACGCCAAATTTCTCTTCAAACCCCTCCATAAATCCTACCACCTCTTAAACACAAAAGCCTCCTCTCTCCCCATCATCAAGTCAATTCTCCAATACAATCGCAAACCTCAACTCAACGGCACCACCCCAAGGGTGAAGGTCATCACATGTGGCAAAGGCGGAGTCGGGAAAACTACCACCATCGCGAAGCTCGGCATCTCACTTGCCCGCCATGGCTTCTATGTCATGGCCATTGACGCCGATGTGGGCCTCCACAACCTTAAACTTCTTATGTGTTTGGACAATCGGATCAATTATTGCACTGCCCTTAAGGGTCTTAATGGTGATTGTCACTGTGAGTGGGGTTGGGAAGAGTGTTTTACAGGGACTAAAATGTGGGGGTTGGTTATTGGAAATAACTGGAGCAATAATACATGCAGTTTTTGAATGTGGGCAGAATTTTCTTATATGTTATATTGCTGGGATTCGACCAATTGGATTGTTGTTTCTTGAATTCTTAACCACTCACTCAGTTTTGCATTTATTATATAAAGATTTCTTCCATTGTTCATCCTCTCTTCTCCAGATTAATCATACATAATTAGTCTTACATCATCATTTTGAGATGTTGGTGGCACTGGCGGATCCATATTGTGCTTAGGGGTCTCCCAAAAAAAAATTTTTATTTTAAAATAGGTTAATTTAGTAACGATGTTGGTTTATGGACACCTCTTAAAAAAAAAAAAAATAGTATATATTAATAACGATATTAATTTATGGACACCTCTATCCTAAATGTCTGGATCCGCCACTGGTTGGTGGGTTCCAAGCGATGGAGAAATGGGTTTTAAAAGAGTTTTTTGGGTTTTAACACCTCTGCATTCAGACTCTTCTGATTTTCACTGTCTTTCGACAACGACTGGGATGGCCAATGAAATGTGTAGGTTGGTGCCTTTGATGGGGGCTTGTGATTTTTTCCAACACTCGTTTCTGGCCAATGTGAGTTTTGGTTATAGAGCCCATGACAAGATATTAGTATTTGCTGGAGTGCATTCAATGTTTAATATTTAGACCCCATTGCTTATAGCCCATGACAACGTTGGTGAAGGTGGTTGCGGAGAATAAAAATGGATGTGAAACTGGATTTTATAATTTCTAGTTTCCTAGTTCTGACTCTTTAATCCCTCCCCTCCTTCAAAGAATGACAAATTTAATTGCTGATCAATAAGAAAGAAAGTTCTGCTGCCGTTCGTCAGCTCTGTCCATCAATTTACCAATTCGATGATTTCAAAATCAAATTAGACGAGAGGGAAAGGATGACACTAAAAGACTTGATGTAATGGATGTGATAAACAAGGTTTTGTTTTTGACAAAGTTTTCTTTTGTTTGTTTATTTCTTTCGTTGACATATTTAGAGTAGGATTATGATTTGTATTAAAGTAGGATTATATGGTTAAGAATTCTAGCATCCAAAGAAGTACGGCCATAGCTGCCTAACTTTGGTATATATATATGGCTATGTATTCCGTGAATGAGCAGAGAACAAGAATTACAATTTCAATCACAAAATTCTTTAATTTTATCATGGTATCAGAGCTTTAGGTCTACAAAGTCATGGCGACAAAATTCGTTCTTGATAATACCTCACCCTATTACGTTAATCCTTCAGAAGGGTCAGGTATATCAATTACGGCAGTAGTATTCAATGGAGAAAATTACGATCTTTAGGAGAAAGCGGTTACCACAGCTCTCCGATCAAAGAACAAGCTCGGATTTGTTGATGGATCCTTCACCCTCAAGGCTGACGCAGAGCAAGCCGAAAAGGATGCTTGGATGATGGTAAATTCTACTATATGCTCGTGGTTATTAAACGTTACTGATCCAAAGTTACGATCCACCATAGCCTATACCCATGTTGCTAAAACTATGTGGGATGACATCAAGAAAAGGTATAGTTCCTCAGACATTCCTAAGAAACATAGTTTAAAAACTAAAATCGCAAACTGTAAATAAGGGAAAGGAATGTCTGTGGTTGATTACTATTCCGAACTCGTAGGATATTGGAATGAACTAGATGGTGTAGCTAAGCGTAATTTTCGCAATTGCGGAAAGTGTGAATGTAAAGATCTTTGGCCTAATATTATCAAGGAAGCCGAAGAAGAGAAAGCACACCAATTTTTAATGGGCTTAGATGATGATAAATATAGTACTGTTCGAGGTCATATTCTGGCTATGGACCCTTTCCCCGATCTTGATCGTATTTATAATATAGTTAGACAAGAAAAACATCATAAACGATACATGATTGAGCGTGATGGCAAGCCTGAACTCGCGGCGGCAGCTCTTGCTGTGAATGCTAAACAACCAGGCCGAACTGGTGAGCGTCCAGTGTGTGCTCACTGTGGGAAGATAGGACACGAGGAGGCTGGCTGCTATGACATTATTGGCTACCCCTCTAACTGGAACAGCAGGGGAAAGGGGGCGAGCAGGTCGCAGCGGTAGAGGAAGTCGTGGTGGACGCTGGAGCAGTGCAGGGTCTGGCCGTGGAGGTGGACGAGAGTATGCAGCAGCGGCCTATACTGATGTAGGCCATCCACATGGCTATGCTGATCTGGTGACAGACAGAGAAGGGACAACAGTGACCACGCAGACAACTCAGGCAGTAAGTTCAGCACTTTCTAACTTGACAAATGAACAAGTGCAGCGGCTGCTCAGTCTCATTGAGGTCCCAAAAGGAAGTGAAAAATTGTCAGGTAATCCAAAACCACCTTGGTTGATAGATAGTGGGGCTTCAACGCATATGTCTGGTGAGGAAAATCTACTGAGAAATATCGAAAATATTGGCCCGGTAATAGTAGATTTGCCAAACGGAGAAAAGACGGTTGCGAATAAGCAAGGGACGGTAATTTTGGACAAGGGTTTGAAATTGCATAAGACTTTATTTGTTCCTTCTTTCAGATGCAACTTAATATCCGTATCTCGTATTTGTAAGGATTTAAATTGTACTGTCACTTTTGATAAAAAAGTCTTGTATTGTGCAGGACCACACTATGAGGACTCCGATTGGTATGAGTGAAGAGCAAGATGGGGTTTACTACTATAAACAAGCACCTAAGCAAATACAAGTTCATGCCGTTAGGATCGAGCGTTTGTGGCACCAACGGATGGGACATCCTTCAAAGGAAGTCATGCTTCTACTAAATGGTCATTTACGTTACTCTGGTGTAGTTCAAGACAATAATGATGTTTGTGAGATTTGTTTAAGGGCAAAGCAAACTAGAAACCCCTTTCCTTTGAGTGAAAGTAAAGCTAAAAATTTATTTGAAATAATTCATTGTGATATATGGGGACCAGATAGGGTTTCATCTTTGTGTGGATCTCATTATTTTCTTACTATCGTTGATGATTATAGCAGAAGCGTTTGGGTTTATTTAATGAAGGAGAAAAGTGAAACAGAAAAGTGTTTAAAGGTTTTTGTTTCTTTGGTTAAGACTCAATTTGGGAAGGAGGTAAAAATCATTAGGAGTGATAACGGTTTAGAATTCAAATCCAAACCCATAAGGGAGTTCTATGAAGAATATGGAATTATTCATCAAACCAGTTGTGTGGACACACCGCAGCAGAATGGCCGTGTAGAAAGGAAACACAGACATCTTTTAGAAGTTGCAAGGGCCTTGAGATTTCATGCAAACTTGCCTCTTAAGTTTTGGGGAGAATGTGTACAAACTGCAGCTTACTTGATAAATAGGACCCCCAGTAAGTTATTGAGCGGAAAAACCCCCTATGAGTTGGTCTATAAAAATAAACCCAACTACGATTTCATCAAGGTGTTTGGATGCTTGAGTTTTGCTCAAATTAGAAGTGGGGATAAATTTGCTTCTAGAAGTAGGAGGTGTGTTTTTATTGGATATTGTTTTAAAAAGAAGAGTTGGAAATTATATGATTTGGAAAATCATAAAGTTTTTGAAAGTAGAGATATGAAGTTTTATGAAGACAATTTTCCATTCAAGGATGATGCTTTGGTGTCAAGTTATAAAGAGGGCAATGAAAATTCTTTAGAAAATATAACATGTATGGATGCAGATTTTGGTATATGTACTGGACAGGGGGAGCCTCGAGAAGCGCAACCCACACCACAGCAATGTTCTGCAGACGCTAGTCCATTAGCCGGCCCAACAGAGCAAAGCCCAATGCCCCATGGACAGACGTCTGGACAAGCGCCTCCTGGTTCAGCTGGGGCCAGTTCCGAAATTGGGCCAGATTCAGCAGTCTCAACCAAGCCCAGCAGTCCCGAAAATAGTTTACATCCAATACGAAGATCGCAACGTCAACATCGACCACCCGGGTATTTGAATCAGTTTATTTGCTACAGTGCTAATATTAAAAACCCCATCTCAGCTCTCACATCAGACCATGAGGAGTTCTAGGTACGTCCTACCCTTTACATCATTATGTGACATGTAACAATTTTTCTCCTTCCCATCAACGTTTTCTTGCTGCTATTATGAAAGTCGACGAGCCAAAATTTTATCATGAAGCAGTAAAAGATGTCAAATGGAGAGAGGCTATGACTGAGGAGATAGAGGCTCTTGCTAAAACTGGTACTTGGAAAATTGTAGATTTGCCTCCAGGTAAGAATCCAATTGGTTGCAAATGGGTTTACCGGGTTAAGTATAATTCAGATGGTTCTGTTCAGCGTTACAAAGCGCGACTAGTCATACGAGGAAATCATCAGGAGGAAGGTATAGACTATACTGAAACCTTTGCTCCTGTCGCGAAAATGACTAGTGTAAGATGTTTTCTTTCTGTAGCTATTGCAAACGGTTGGGAATTACATCAGCTTGATGTTAATAATGCTTTTCTTCATGGTGATCTAGATGAGGAAGTCTATATGAAACTGCCACCTGGATATACTGCCTCTGCATCTAACAAAGTGTGCAGACTGAAAAAGTCTCTATATGGTTTGAAACAAGCTTCAAGGCAATGGTTTGCAAAGCTCTCGTCAAAGCTTAGTGAATATGGTTTTGTAAAGTCTTATGCAGATTATTCTTTGTTCACTTATCGTCAGGGGGAGGTGTTTATAGCACTTATAGTTTATGTTGACGATATTGTTATTGCTACTAACAATTCTCAAGCATGCCAAAAATTTAAAGAATATCTCAACCATTGCTTCAGTATAAAAGATTTAGGGTCTCTAAAATATTTTTTGGGTATTGAGGTGGCAACAGGACCTAAAGGCTTATTTCTGAGTCAACACAAATATGCGTTAGAAATTGTTGATGACTGTGGTTTACTAGGAGCTAAGCCTACTGATTTTCCTATGGAGCAAAATCATAAACTTGCTCTTGCGAAGGGCAAAGATTTGGATGACCCAACTCCTTACAGGCGCCTTATAGGTCGGTTAATTTATTTGACAATCACAAGGCCGGATCTTAATATGTCGTACACATTTTGTCTCATTCATGCAGCCACCAACAGAAGAACATATGGCAAGCTGCATGAAGGGTTGTTCGTTATATAAAAGTACTACATGTCAAGGACTTCTTTTATCAAGGGATCCAATCTCAAATTAGTAGGCTACTGTGATTCAGTGGGGAGCATGCCCTACAACAAGAAAGTCTCTAACAGGCTACTTCATCAAGCTTGGAAATTCTCCTATTTCATGGAAGACCAAAAAGCAAAATTAAGTTCTAGATCATTAGCTGAAACAGAATATCGGTCTCTTGCAGAGACACTAGCGAGATTATTTGGCTTCCGTTCTTTTCTAGCATATCTAGGCGTCTCATCAACAATCCTACTCCTCTATTTTGTGCAATCAATCCGCTTTACATATTGCCAACAATCCAATTTTTTGAAAGGACAAAACACACTTGAATTGGAGTGTCATTTCGTTCGAGAAAAGCTCGAAGCTGGATTATTGAAGTTCTCCAAAATCTCCTCACACAACAACCTGCAGACATGTTCATAAAGCTCTTGGTCGTGCTCAATTTCAATTTCTCAAATCCACGTTGGGCATTGTTAACATACATGCTCCAACTGAGGGGGAGTGATAAACAAGGTTTGTTTTTGGACAAAGTTTCTTTTGTTTGTTTTATTTCTTCGTTGACATATTAGAGTAGATTATGATTGTATTAAAGTAGGAATTAGTTGGTTAAGAATTCTAGCATCCAAGAAGTAAGGCATAGCTGCCTCACTTTGGTATATAGGCTATGTATTATGTGAATGAGCATAGAATAAGAATTACAATTTGCAATCACAAAGTTCTTTTAATTTTTATCAGTATGAACTGGTAGATTTGTAAGGATTATACCTCACATCAATTGGATGGTTCGGATCTTTTAATGGCAAGATCAACTAGTGATTATGCAATTCAATTATGATAATTAAAAAAAAAATAATAAACCAATCACGGTAGAAACTTCCCTTTCCTTTATGTAGACCCCTCTTTAAATAAGTAGTCTATTACTTTTTTTTGTTTTGGAAAGTGCTTATTATTAAGGTTAATGCTTATATTATTGGAGAACACTATAAGATTCTCTTAATGGTAAATACGACACAAATTTTAGTTATTTATTAAAATTCTAAAATCTTTTGTTCTAACTATTATCAGAATCTATGCGATACATGTGAATTTATATTTGTATCTATTTTATTTGAGTTGTCAGTTATTTTATTTTTTAGTTGAGAGATTTTGCTAATTTTTTCACCTATGATAATACATTAATATTTGATGAAACAAAGCCGACAAACTTATATTTTAAAATTAAAAAACCTTTATAAGTATCATTGCCTTATACTGATTGACTCTTTTCCTTGGATAGTGATAAATTGTTATTTAAAAATATTATGTCATCATATTTGTCTTCGGTTGTATATGCCTTCGAAAATCAAAATTTTTTATAACTATACTATATCCATTACCACTTCAATTTTTGATGATACTCGACATCGAATCTTTTGTTAAAAAAAAGAGGAAAATGCAAAAATAATAAAGGTAGCAAAAAAGGAACAATAATGTATTTGAAATTCTTTGCAATAATGGGACTAAAAAATAAAATATAAGTCTTATGTAGATTGTCTCACAAAAGAAATAGCATGCACAGTTATTTTATAGTATTTTAATAATAACGGGGATTACTAATAGTTTATTTACAGATGACTATAATTAAAGTAAACCTATGGATAAGTATTATCACCCCAGAATATAAAGTCACCATAGGGCATATTTTAGTCATCTTATAACCTTTAAAAAGTCTTATATGAGATAGTCTCCACCTAAAAATTTGCAAAAATAAAACCAACATATTGCCATGTGAGTACGACTTGTGGCAAATTAAATAAAAAGAAAAAGAGTTTTTTGTTTTCATATGTTTTGTGTAGATGGTTTAGCCCACACAAAACAGTACATTTAACAATTTAACTTCGGAAAAGAGTAGGTCAGTAATCTTAACAGACTACCTCATCAATCCCATTAAATAATAGCATTACAATACTGAGGCTTTCGCTAGCTAGTTGCCGCCGGAACACCACATAGCGTCGACTCCGCGCCGTAGACGCAGATAGCATCGCTAGTACTCACGACGGCCTTTCTCAGGCAGAGAAGGCGGTGGGGTTTGGAGTGAGCCTGGGTGACCGGCGGTTGAGACCAACCCTTTCTGTTGCGCCTACGGCTGTAAGCCACCCCCACCCCTGTCTTAGTTACCCAGCTCTCCAGCTGCTGAGAAATTACCCCCTGAATTACCCCCCCGTGCTTGTCGTTCCCTTATTTTTGGTTGAGAACCCGGGAGTGAGTTGCACTGTCGTTTCCCCCTGTTTTCGCTGCTGGTCGTTCCCCTGTTTCGAAAAGCCATTTCTCTGGACTTTTCTGTGTAAATTTGCAGACTTTGAGGTCTCTTTTTAGTGTTGCGTAGAATAGAAGTTGTTTGGTGCGCATTGTCTAAGTGGGGAATGTGGGTGAAGCGCTCCATTCCAACCCTGAGGGGAACTATCTTGTTGTTTGGGGTTTTTTGAATCTGGTTTTGGCTCAGAAGTGCAATCGGCGAACTAGGGGGGGCAGAATCTTACGAGGTCCTGTCGATTGTTGACTTGGTTTTGCCTTTTTGGTTTGGTGGTTTTGCTTAGGGGAGGCCTGTGTTAATTGGGGAGCTGCATTGGAGGGGCCATGATTGCAGGAGTATTGGGACAAGTTAGCTTTTCTGCCTCTTATTTTGAAATTGGGGGGGAGTGGGTGTTTTAGGGGTTTCCTGGTGTTTGCTATTAGTTTAGATTTTCTATGTTTGATTTGCCCTTTTATTCGTGTCCTCCTATTGTAGCAACCAACTGTCTGATCTCATTCCTACGTGCGGTTAGTTTTTGGTCTTTAGGCGTGCGGTGTTGAACATTTGGTGCCCGCAGCTACCCCGTTACAATTTCCTGACTCTTTTTTCCTTTTGGTTTGGGGCTCTAATTGTCCTTGTAACCTTGGATTGTATTTTACTGTATCCCCTTACAATAAAACAAAAGAAAAAATAAAAATAATAATAGATAAAATATACTAAACAAAAAAATAAATATAAATAACCAAAAAATTAGATTAATAGAAATAAAAAAAAAAAAAAAAAAAAATAAAATAAAAAAAAAAAAAATAAAGAAAAAATAAACAAAATACAAAAAAACATCAAAAATAAAAAAAGAAAAAAAAAATATATAATCCTTTTTCTAGGTCAGCTTCTTTGGTTTAGTTTGCCTTTCACCTTTGTTTTGTTGGGTATTAACTCCCTTAGTATTTATTTATTTTGTAGATAGTTAGCCTTAAACTATTAGTAGTATTGCTAGTGTTTTCCTTACTACTCTTATTATTATTATTATTATATTATTATTATTATTATTATTATTATTATTACTATTATTATTATTAGTATTAATTATTATTATTCATTATTACCCTGCTCTGTCTGTTATTATTTTAGGATTATTCTATTAAATTATTTCTTCATTGCTTAATTACTAGTGTGTGTTCTTTGCCAAATAGATTTCTAGTCTTAGTATACTAATTTCTGTTGTTTCTTTCTAGCCAGCGTCTCTATCCTTATTGTGCTTTCTTAGTAGGCGTTCTTTTTAGTGCGTTCGGCGGGGGTGGGTGTTGGCAGCTTAAACTATGGCGAGCAATGTAGTAGCTTCACCATCTTGCGGGGGAATTGGGTGGAGGGTGCAGGGTTTCGGAAGGCGCGCTAGCGTCTGGAATATTGGGTCTCTATGGGTAATCTATAGAATTAGTTAAGTCTTTGCATAGGCATAAGAATTAGCATTGCTTTGTTCAAGAGACTAAGTGGGGGGGGGGGGGCTAAAGCTTAGTGGAATTGATGGGTACACATTATGTTTGGGGTCGACAAAGGCTAGAATTGAGTTGGGCATTTTGGTTGAAAAGAGTTGGTCGACTTTGTTGTTGATTGATGCGTAAGAGTGATCTAATTATGGGGCCATTAGGTTTTGATGGAATCAGAATTCATAAATGTTGTTAGGTGTTTATGCTCCTCAAATAGGTCTGCCAGAGATATTAAGAAGTGTTTTTTGGGAGGATTTGGATTGGTCATCCAGATATTCCTCGAAGCGAGAAGCTTTTTCATAGAAGGAGAACTTTAATGGTCATATTGATGTTGATTCAGACGGGTACGATTCGACTCGACGGGGTTTTGGTTTTTAGGGAAGAGAAACACTAGAGGAGTGGTCTATTCCCATGGACTTTTACGATGCATATGAAATTGTTGGTGGGTAAACTCTTATTTCAAGAAGACGGAGAACCACTTGGTGACGCTTTAGGAGTTTGCTCCCTAAGACCCACAATTGGATTACTTCCTGATGAGAGTCGCTCTATTCCCGAGGTTTGTAAGGATTGTAAGGTGATTTCTAGTGAGTATTTAGAACTCATCATTATGTTGTTTAGTATTGGATTGGAGTTTTAAATGTTCAAAGTGGATAAGGGAATGAGTGGAGGACCTAGAGTTAAGTGGTGGCACCTTTACGAAGTAGAACGCTGTGTTTATTATCAGAGAAGGATTACGTCGAAGCACCTTGGAGGTAGGTAGAAGATGCAGATACAATTGTGGGAAGGCCATGGCAGAATGTAGTCGAAGGTCGCTAAAAAAACCTAGTACATCTGAAGAGGTGGTAACAAAATGGAAGGTGGCCTGGTGTGGAACTAGAGGTAAAGGAGAAAGTCAATGAGAAAAAAGAGGCCTATGCTTAATTTCATGACATTGGAGCGAATGAAGAGAAGAGATTAATAGAATTAGGCAGCAAAGAAACAGCCAAGAAAACTATTTTCAAGACGCTAAGACATGGCTTATGATGGTTATATCATAAACGGGCGACTAATGAAGGGGAGAAGGAGTCTTTAAACTAGCTAGGGCTAAAGACAAAAGAACAGGGATTTAGGGGTTGTAAGGTGTATGAACGATGAAAATGGTAAGGTGTTGTCCGACGAATGCAGAAATTCAAAGGAGAGATGGCAAAGAATCTTTTCAACTCCTCAATTGTGCGGGAGGAAGATATCCGAAGTAGGAAAGAGAGTGTATTGAAAGGCCACGTGATCCCTTAGTGTGTGTAGTCATTCAGTAAGGATGAGATTAAAGAGGCCTTAAGAAGTATGCCAAAGGGAAGGCAGAGGGCGCCAGACCATATATCGGATGGAAGTGTGGAAGTGTTTGGGTGAAGAAGGATTAGAGTTGCTAATGGATATTTTCAATGTTTATTTTTAGGACTGCTAAGATGCCCACAGAATAAAGGTCCCTAGTACAGTCATCCCTTGTACAAGAATCAAGGTGATTTCAAGATTTTAACAATTTTAGGAGTATAAAGTTGCTCAATTACACTATGAGTTATGGAGAAGGTGATTGAGAGAAGGTTGCAGAAGAATGTCTCGTTTCAGAGACTACCATTTGAATTTTTATGCCGTCAGGGTCAACCATAGAAGTGATTTACCTCTCCTTAGAAGGCTTATGTTTGTATATAGATAGAAAGGTGGATCTTCATAAGGTGTTCATTGACCTTGAAAAAGCATATGATATAACTCCGTGGAAGTGTTTTATGAAGACGCCTGGAAAAGAAAGGGTGTCAACCTTTTTATATCCGAGTTATGAGGATACGTTCGAGGGAGGTAGGACGAGTGTTAGGACACCAGGAGGGGTCACCAATGATTCTTTGTTGGTATGGGCCTTGCATAGAGTTCCTCTTTAGCCCTTTTTCTTTTCACTCTAATTATGGATGACTTACACACTGGATTCAACATGAATTACCATCGTGTTCTTGCATTTAATTGCATTTATAGATGACATTGTCCTTATTGATGATATCAGAACCATAGGACGTTAATGACATAGTTGGGAGCATTGGAAACCAAACTCTGGAATCTAGTGGCTTTAGAGTTAGCAGATCGAAACGATACATTCATTGCTGGTTTTCAGTGGAAGGGTAGATGCGGGGGGAGAAAGTCACCTTGGATGGGAGTCGATACCAAAGGTCCGATAAGTTTAAGTACCTAGGCTCGATATTCAGCCGAATGGGAGATTTGACAAGATGATTAACTAGCGGATAAAGTGGGTTGGCAAAAATGGAAGTATACCTTAGGTGTGCTGTGTGATAAGAGAGTTCCCTTAGGATTGAAAGGCAAATCTATCGTATGGTAGTTAGACCGCTGTTCTTTTATGGATCGGAATGTTGCCTCTAACAAGACGCAAGGTTTCAGAGTTGTAGTAGCAAGAGAGGATGATTTAGGTTGGGATGTGTGGATTACACGAGAATAGACAGATTATGGATGGAGTAAATCAGGCGTAGTTAAAATGGCCTCCCATCGAAGATAAGATGTACAAACAACTCTGATGTGTTTGGCCAGGTTAAACGAGAGGTGGTCGCTCCGTGAGGAGATGGGAGATGATCAACATCCCCGACAGGCAAAAGAGGGAGGGGACGACCAAGAAGGTTTTGGACGAGGTGATTGGAGAAGACTTGAAAGTTGTAGGTTTTGAACGGAGGACCTAGCTCAGGATAGGAAGCTTGTGGCTGGATGGTAAGGTCTTAGATCGCAGGGAAGTTATCCCTAGTGTCTTTGGTTGCAGTGGCTTGTGCTGAGTGGTGGTTTTTCGTTTGTCCGTGTTTTGGTTTGCAGGTCGTACTTTCATCTGAGAAGACCAAACGTTCGCTTAACCGCAGGTTGTTAAGAATATTGCCCTCCTTTGATTTATTGTCCTTATATTTAACTTAGCTACAACAACCTATCTTGATTAATATGTCATAGCCATTATTCCTTAGTGTGTGCCCTAATTTTTCCCTTAAATGTTGTCCCAAACTCCTACGACCTCGTTCTACAATACATTTTCACAGATCTTTGTTTTGTGGGTATCTTGAAATCACTCTCCCTACGTGCGAAGATACCGTAGAGGTAAGGTCCCCGAACAACTAGATCTCCCCAGACCCCACAAAAGCGGTGACCTACACTGGGAGGTAGTGGTGTTGTTATATATAATATATATATATATATATATATCTATATATATATATGTATATATATATATATCTATATATATATATATATAATATATATATTATATATATACACGTATGCAATATGCATATATACATATATATATATATAATATATATATGGATATATATATATATATATATCTACTCATATATATATATATATATATATATATACAATATACACATATTATACATATAATATGCTATACACAGACCCTACACACAACACACACACCATATGTGTGTGTGGTGTGTGTGTGTGTGTGTGT
>JAKOGI010002862.1:70000-81048 GCA_029747015.1 Carnegiea gigantea
AAGTAAGTAGCTTATGCAAAATCAAACACATCATACCAAAGGGAGGCAAAATCAAACACATCATACCAAAGGGGGTTGATTATAACCCTATCTATTTTTGTCCACACTATTTTGTTAGTCCAAGAGTGATATGGTCCCACACTCCTCATTTCCTGAAGATCCCAAACCTCTAGACAGTTGGCAAAATCCCTTATTTCATTATCATTGATTTCTATATCCCCCATTCTGTCTTCTGCAATAAGTATAGTATTGAAATCACCCAAAACACACCAAACATTATAAACTTGGGGTTTCCAAGCTATCCAAATCCTCCCTTTGGGATTAAGTTCAGAGTTGTTCCTCCATTGCCAACCCTGAAACAACCTATTAGCAACTGAAACATTATTTCCTCTTTTGACGTTGGTCTCTTGAAGTCCTACTAGACCAACCTTATTCAACTGCAAGAAGCATTTGATATCTTCTTGCTTATTGGGCCAATTGAGGGCTCTCACGTTCCATGTGAGAATGTTATCCATTGGAGGCGTCTTCGATGTCCACCTCAATCTAGGCTTCTCCCATCCCATTACTCTCTATTAGTACTTGATATGCATTTGATTCAGTTGAAGGTATAAGGCTTATCTGTCTTAGGGGGGTTCTTGCTCTAGTCTTCCCTTGGACTATTGTAAATCCATCATCATTGTCCTGGCCCTGTGTCTATTTCTGCTGTTGCTATATAGGGACAGGTTGAATGGGCTCCTTATTGAGAACCCTTCATTCTTTCCTTGTATGTTGTTTCCTTTTGCAGTTATCCTCCACATGGCCAAACATATGACAGTGATTGCATTTAACTGGTTTTGACTCATATTTCACTGACTGCCTCACCACCATGTCGCAACCATTTATGAACTCCACATACTCAGGAAATGGTTTACCTAGAGCCATTTCAATCAGCAGCCTAGCATATTGTAGCATTGACTTCTCTTTAGTAAATTTATCAGTCTTGATAGGGATGCCCAAGATGCTTCCTATTCTACTCAAACTGTCGAGACCCCAGTATTTGATATCAAGCTCTGGGAACTGAACCCATATAGGGGGGAAGTCAAAGAGTCTGTATTGATGTTCAGCTTGGGATTCCATGGCTTTACCAAGAATGGTTTATTATCAAAATAGTAGAGGCCTTTTTGTATGACCTCCAACTTGTCCTGTTCATTGAGAAAACGGACCATGTACACACCTTTTCTCATCTATGTTATTTTATCAACGGCCTTGTCTTCCCATATTCTACGAATGAACCCTTCTATCACCCTAAAAGGAGGGTTAGCCCCCATCACCGTACATAGGATGGCGTTTTGCTAATATGCTATCCATGGTAAGACATCTTCCTCATCTATTTTCAAGCATTTAACTCCATCAATCATCTTAGTGGGGATTAATTTCAGAGTAGCACCTTCCTCTAGATCAATTATACACACATATGAACATTGAATTGGTGAAATTGGGGGAAGCTCCGGGGTATCCTCTAGCTCAATCACTCGATCCTGCTGCATTGTTTCATTACCCGCCCGGTATTTGAAGTACATTATTCCTGGAGTTTCTGCTACTAGCCTTTCTGTTGCAGGTGATGAAATTGCTCATGGATTGCCCCTCTTACCCCGCTTTGCCATAGCAGCATCACCCTGATAGTCGCCAGAGTTCTTCAGGGAAGAAGAAGGATGTATATATCATATATAATATATATATATATATATATATATATATATATATATATATATATATACACACACACCACCACACACACCGCACAAACACACGACCACAACACACCATATATATATATATAATATTATACTATATAGGTATATATATATATATATATATAGATTATATATATATATAGATATATATATAATATTATAGTATATATATATAATATACTATATATATATGTATATATATATAGATACATTACATATAACATATATATAGATATCTATACGTATATATATCTATATATATACATATATCATACATATATATATATATTATATACGTATATAGTATAGATATATATATATAATATATATACTATACCATCATACTAGATCCGTACATACACATATCGATACATATATATCTATATATATATCAGAATATATATATAGTACATCCCTATGCATATATAGACATTATATATATATATATTTCTTAGACCATTCTATATGTTATAACATATATACATACATATATATATATATATCTATATATCTCGTATATATATATATCGAATTAATATACTATTGACATTGAATATATATATTATACTATACATATATATATATTATATAATATATATATAGTATATATACTATTATCTAATTATATATGATATGATATATAGCTCTATAAATATATTATATTGTATGTATAATATCTCTATATATCATATGACAGTACATATATCATATAATTATATATATATTCTATCTATATATATATTATATATATATATATGCAACAGATATAATTTACTATATACAGTGTACATCTATGTATGATGTATATTATATGTGTGTGTGTCTATATTATATATATTATCTAATATATATTATATATATTATATATATATATTTATAATATACTATAATAATATATATATATATATATATATATTAATATATGGCACACACACACACACACACATATATATTATATATATATATATATTATATATACACACACCACTCCACATTAGGTATAGTATATGTGTGTGTGTGTGTGTGTGTGTGTGGTGTGTTTTTGTGTGTGTGTGTGTGTGTTGTGTGGTATATATATTGTTAAGCAAAAATTCATGTATTGTTTTAATAATTATTTTGATTATATTATATATATTATTGCGTCTAATTTACTTTATTTTATATATTTTTCATGTTAGTATTAATTTAATAAAGAGGAGAAGGGAGGACGTTGAAGCTCGAGTTTTACACGCTTGGCTATAAAGACGGTTCAAAAATAATAATTATGGAGAATATTATTTCCATAATTATTCAATTGGGGTAGGATTTCAAGAGTTGGTGTAGAACTAGAAGTCTTGAGGGAGAAGAAATCTAAGGAAGAAAAGAAGAAGGAAACCCTAATTACTAACCCTAATCACACCTCTCCTTTCCTCCCTATATATATCAACCATCCTCCTCATCACTTCATCCATCATAACCTCACCATCAATCTTCTCACCCCACGGCACCCTCCTTTAACCCCGACCAACGCAGCTCCATCTTCATTATCTCCACGACAGCCTTCCTCTCTTCCTTCACCATGAAACATCATTCATCACCATCTTAATCTCCATCACACTTCATATCCTCTTCATTCACACTTCTTCCTCACCATAGTAATCATCCTATCCTCGCCATCATCTCCTCACATCACAAGCCACGGCAATCCCCTTTTCCTTCTTATTTTATTTTGATATTTTTATTTTTATTTTTTTTTGTTTAGTTGATTATTAAACATGATTTATTTGAGTAAATTTTGTGATGTTAATTTTAATATGAGTGAGTAATTTTTTTATGCTTAGTATAATCTTCTTGAAGCCATACTAAATTAATTATTTTGAAACAAGTTTTATGCTTTAATGTCTAGTTGATTCATATTCATGATTCTATAGCGATTAGTATTTATCGTTTATGATATTCGTGTTAAATTAATTAGAATGCATGCTAATGAGTTTAATACGATTTCGATTGACAGTTTAGAAGACTATAATACGTAAAAGTTATAATCTTTTATGCTTAGGTATCACCCTAATTAATCATGGATGGCTCAAACCCATCTCTTTTAATTAGGTAATCGCTTTAGATCTTCGTTAAATCGATTTGCTGGTAAATTTGTTACAAAGTGTTAAATGATGTTTTTCTAATTCTTAATGCTCTAGTTTGATTAAATTCTTATGCTGGTGTAAGGGTTATCAAAACTAGTAGGGTTTATATTAGGGCTGGACCTAATTAAACTAGAATCTAAGGAAAAATGGGGAAGAACTGCTGGTAGATGTCTTCTACAGTTTAACTCATGAATGAAATTAACTTGTGTGTTGATGATAAATATTAATTTGCATGGTGGATTGAGATTATACTAAGTATTCTTCATAAATTTAACAACTTTTGATCATTATTTATTTTTTTTAGTTAATTTGATTAGTTTGATAAATTTTGTTCTATATTTATTAGTTTCAATATAAATTCAATCGACCCCCCCAAAAGTATAGTCTTTTAGGAGTGTCTAGGTAATTTTAGATAGTTTATATTTTGATTTTTAGAGTGGTTATAATTTTAGATTGATTTATATTCAGTTTTAGTATTTAACTATTGGTTTGTTAGAAATTAGACTAAAAATAGTTATTTTTGTTCTTTTTCGATTTTTATCAGTTCCCATAGCCTATTTAGTGTCCTAGTCTTCCCATATTTAATTTTGTAATTTTGGAAGTTATTTGATAATTTTTCAGAATTATTTTGAGAAATTGATAAGTGCAGGTTTTTAGGTTATTAATTCTGAAAGTTTCAATTTTTAATTTTAATTTGCGATTATTAGGTGTTGTTAAGTCCAGAAAATTGTGTCCTAGAATTAGGGTAATTTTTTTGATTATTTTTGTATTTATATTTTTGCAGATTATTTTATTTCTAATTTCAGATTTAGTATTCTGCATTGATATTCGATGGTAATTTTTTGATTTGATTTTTCTGGAATTATTTGGATACAATTGAGGAGTTACAAGCTTATATGCCTGAAGAATAATATTTTAGGCTACTGTTTGATATTTTTAAAATTTATTTTCTGATTATTATTTGCTGTTTCGATTTTTAATTAGAATTTTAATTACTATTCTGATTTTATTTTTCTAGATTATTTAGGAAAGCTTTTCACTATTTTCTTTCCAGAATATAATCCGAAATATTTAGGAGCATCGTTGGGTGTTTTTCTAGATTTTTGTTCATTAGATTTTAATTATTTTAGAATTATTAAGATTAGATTTAATAAATTGGATTAGTAAAATCATTTAGTATTAAGCTAGCCTTTTTAAAGCAATCTTTCCTCGTAGATCGATCCCTACTTCCCTATGCTATAAAAAGTATTTAATAACTGAAGTAGTGATTAAATTTGTAGCTCTCGACAAACTTTACAAATTTTGGCGCCGTTGCCGGGGAAAGAAAATTAAATTGCTAGTTTGTTTCTATTTAATTTTACTCCTACCATTGCTTTGTTTTAACTTTAGTATTCTATTTTTGTAGGACTTCTTGTAGTGCATGATATTAAGGAGTGGTAAGGACACTGGGGAGGTCAGGGATAAATCATTAAAAGCTGAAGTCAAAGAGAGTCAGCCTGACCCATTAAGTTTTAGGATTAAAGAGGTAAGCATGTCTACTCTTCGAGAACTTGCTGCCCCTAACTTAGAAACCCAACCAATGTCCATCACTTATGCTGTTTTAGATAAGCCTTTGAAATTAAACTCAGGATTTATTAATTTATTAACTAAGTTTCATGGATTAGCTGGAGAGGAACCCTATAGACACATTAGTGAATTCCTTATTACCTGCTCTGCTATGGTGCCTGAAGGAATTCCTGAGGATCAAATTAGACTAAGGGCCTTTCCCTTTTCTTTGCTTGGTAATGCTAAAGATTGGTTATATTATATGCCTGCTGGATCTTTTTCTACATGGACTACATTGCATAAATCATTTCTAGAAAAGTTTTTTCCTACATCCCGTATTGGATCTATTAGGAAGAAATATGTGGAATCAAACAAATGAATGGGGAAACCTTTTGTGAGTATTCGGAAAGATTTAATAAGTTATGTGCTAGTTGTCCCCAACATCAAATAACTGAACAACTATTGATTCAATATTTTTATGAGGGTTTGCTTCCTATGGATCGTAATATGGTTGATGCTGCTAGTGGGGGGGCTTTGGTTAATAAAACCCCAGCTGATGCTAGAAATCTATTTATTGTAATGGCCCAAAACACTCAGCAGTTTGGTACTAGGGACTCACAAGTTAAAAGGGTAAATGAGATAGGTTCTAGTTCATCTCTAGAGAATCAGTTATCTCACATTACTGCTATGTTAAATAAGATTATTACTGGGGGTATTCAAAAAGCAGTAATATGTGGTATTTGTTGTCTAGAGGGGCATTCTACTAATACATGTCCTACTCTACAAGAAGGTAATGTTAATGCTCTTTACTCTAACCAAGATCAAAGGAAGTATGATCCCTATTCGAATACTTATAATGAAGGATGGAGAGACCACCCTAACCTTAGGTATGGCCTTAAGCCTAATCCACTTGGTTTTGACCAACCCTCTCATCAACCTTCTAATCAGGATAGGATCAACTTTCTACTGGAACAAGTCCTCAAGAAGATGGATGATAGGTTCCAAATTTTAGAGGCAACTCTTAAGCAGGTTTAAGAGAAACAGACTGCAACTGATATCATAGTTAGCAACCTGCAGGCTCACATGCAAAATAGGTTACTATCTCAGCCTTACCTTAACCCTAAAGAGAATGTTAGTGCCATAATAATTAGGAGTGGGGAAGAGTTAAAAGAACCTAGGAAGAGTAGAGAATTAGAACATGAGTTAGAGAATAAAGGGGTTGTACCAAAGTTAGACACTAATTCTAATCAAACTACTAAGGAAATAGGAGAGAAGAAAAGAGAACCTTATAAACCAATTCCACCCTTTCCTAGTAGATTTAGAAACCCTACTTTTAAGGTGAATGAAGCTAACCAAGAGATCTTAGAGACATTAAGGAAGGTAGAAATTAATATACCTCTCCTTGATACCATTAAACAGGTGCCTCATTATGCTAAGTTCTTAAAAGAATTATGCACTACCAAGAGGAAGCTCATTGGTAATAAGAAGATAAGTGTAGGGGAAAATGTGTCTGCGGTTTTTCAAAGAAAACTTTCCCTAAGTGTAAAGACCCTGGCGTGTTTTCTGTTCCTTGCAAAATAGGAAACCTTTGCTTTGATAAAACTATGCTTGATTTAGGTGCCTCTATTAATGTTATGCCTAGATCCGCTTATGACAAACTGAACCTAGGCGAATTAAAGAAAACTGGCATAGTGATTCAATTAGCTGATAGGAGCAGTATTCACCCAGATCGAGTGTTAGAGGATATCTTAGTCCAAGTAAATGAACTTGTATTTCCTGCTGATTTTTATGTGATGAACATGGGCGATGCATGTCATGATATTCCCATCTTACTTGGCAGGCCATTTTTAAAAAAAGTTAGGACTAAAATTGATGTGCATAAAGCAACATTAACCATGGAGTTTGATGGTGAAGTGATTAAATTTAATATTTTTGATGCCATGAGATTCCCTACTGATGTGAATTACATATATGCACTTGATGTTATTGATGAGTTGCCCCAAAATATTTATGACTTGTCCAACGAAGATGAATTTTTGACTGTACTTACTAAGAGTCTTGATCATGCTGAGTTTCAAAAAGTACCTTACCAGATTAATGTTGAATTATTGGAAGAGATCCAACTAGAGGATCCAGGAGTTTCATGAAATCGAGCCAACAACTATAAACAAAGGCGCTGGTTGGGAGGCAACCCAACGTTTTTAGGGAAGTATCTATTTAATTTTGTTTTTATTTTCATTATTTTCATCTTTTTGCATGCATTAGGGACAATGCATGAATTAAGTGTGGGGAGGTGCATCTTGCATTTAATTTCTGTAGTATTTATTCTCGAAAAAAAAAATTTTTCATCTTATAAATAATGCATGATATAAGTTTGTGCTAGGCTTGCTTGTTTAAAAAAAAAAAAATTTTTTTTTCATAGCTATTTTGTAGTTTATTCTTTTATGAGTGAAGACTTCTGAGCATGCTAGCTATCTTTTAGATAAGTTTGAGTTGATCCTCATATATCTTCTTAATAAGTAACTCTCTTGATTATCCATCTTATCTAGTCATGTAATATATCCGATTCAGAGGCAATAAAATGACCTGGCCCATCTCTTAGACTATTGAATTAGTTGAATAATTCACTAAAATTGTGATTTTACTTGTCTATACAAAGAAAGGAAAAAAAAAAAAAGAGAGAGTCAAAGTTGGGAATGACAAGTACCCCTTTAAGGTATGCGCTACTGGGTGCTACCCTTTGAGGCAATACTGCCACTGGAAAGCTTGCTTCCCATACTAATGAGTAAATAAAATCAGTAAAAGTAATGATGTAAATAAAATATTTGCTCCAGCACCTCTATTCGAGTGAGTGTGAGACAGGGAGCGTTTAATTTCTAAGACCCTATATGGGCCTCGAATATGTGCGAAAGTGGAGTTTGAGAAAAAGAAGAAGAAGAAAAAGGCAAGTTTAGAATTAACTCAATGAGTTATTCTACCTAGTTCAATTGTCTCCATAACCATACCGTGCCTCAATTTTTCTATCATAAAGTTTTAGACCTCTTGATCGGTGTATACATATCTAAAAGGGATGGATAATTATTGATCTTATTACTTCATTATGAAAATGGTGTGAGGTTGATGAATAAACTCTCTAAGGATAGTTGAATGTTTAGCAGGTATTCACTTATTGAAGGAAAAACTAATCAATTCAATAACACTGTTTTTCTTAAGCAAGCCCTAACCTAGTATGAATATCATAAGTATGCATGATTTTATAAGAAAAGAAAGGGTAAGTTTTAGGTCGAGTCTAAGATTTCTTTGTACGAGGACGTCCAAAGTCTAAGTGTGGGGGAATTTGTTAAGCAAAAAATCATGCATTATTTTAATAATTATTTTGATTATATTATATATATTATTGCGTCTAATTTACTTTATTTTATATATTTTTCATGTTAGTATTAATTTAATAAAGAGGAGAAGGGAGGACGTTGAAGCTCGAGTTTTACACGCTTGGCTATAAAGACGGTTCAAAAATAATAATTATGGAGAATATTATTTCCATAATTATTTAATTGGGTTAGGATTTCAAGAGTTGGTGAAGAACTAGAAGTCTTGAGGGAGAAGAAATCTAAGGAAGAAAGGAAGAAGGAAACCCTAATTACTAACCCTAATCACACCTCTCCTTTCCTCCCTATATATATCAACCATCCTCCTCATCACTTCATCCATCATAACCTCACCATCAATCTTCTCACCCCATGGCACCCTCCTTTAGCCTCGACCAACGCAGCTCCATCTTCATCATCTCCATGACAGCCTTCCTCTCTTCCTTCACCACAAAACATCATTCATCACCGTCTTAATCTCCATCAAGCTTCATATCCTCTTCATTCACACTTCTTCCTCACCATAGTAATCATCCTATCCTCACCACCATCTCCTCACATCACAAGCCACGGCAATCCCCTTTTCCTTCTTATTTTACTTTGATATTTTTATTTTTATTTTTATTTTTTTGTTTAGTTGATTATTAAACATGATTTATTTGGGTAAATTTTGTGATGTTAATTTTAATATGAGTGAGTAATTTTTTTATGCTTAGTATAATATTCTTGAAGCCATACTAAATTAATTATTTTGAAACAAGTTTTATGCTTTAATGCCTAGTTGATTCATATTCATGATTCTATAGCGATTAGCGTTTATCGTTTATGATATTCGTGTTAAATTAATTAGAATGCATGCTAATGAGTTTAATACGATTTCAATTGATAGTTTAGAAGACTATAATACATAAAAGTTATAGTCTTTTATGCTTAGGTATCACCCTAGTTAATCATGGATGGCTCAAACCCATCTCTTTTAATTAGGTAATCGCTTTAGATCTTTGTTAAATCGATTTGCTGGTAAATTGATTACAAAGTGTTAAATGATGTTTTTCTAATTCTTAGTGCTCTAGTTTGATTAAATTCTTACGCTGGTGTGAGGGTTATCAAAACTAGTAGGGTTTATATTAGGGTTGGACCTGATTAAACTAGAATTTAAGGAAAAACGGGGAAGAACCGCTGGTGGATGTCTTCTACATTTTAACTCATGAATAAATTTAACTTGTGTGTTAATGATAAATATTAATTTGCATGGTGGATTGAGATTATACTAAGTATCCTTCATAAATTTGACAACTTTTGATAATTATTTGTTGCTTAGAGTTAATTTGATTGGTTTTTTTAATTTTTATTCTATTTTTATTAGCTTCAGTATAAATTCAATCGACCCCCCCCCCAAAGTATAGTCTTTTAGGAGTGTCTAGGTAATTTTAGATGGTTTATATTTTGATTTTTAGAGTGATTATAATTTTAGATTGATTTATATTCAGTTTTAGTATTTAACTACTGGTTTGTTAGAAATTAGACTAAAAATAGTTATTTTTGTTCTTTTTTGATTTTTATCAGTTCCCAGAGTCTATTTAGTGTCCTAGTCTGCCCATATTTAATTTCGTAATTTTTGGAAGTTATTTGATAATTTTTCAGAATTATTTTGAGAAATTGATATGTGCAGGTTTTTAGGTTAATAATTCTGAAAATTTCAATTTTAATTGTTAAATCACGATTATTAGGTATTGTTAAGTCCAGAAAATTGTGTCCTAGAATTAGGGTAATTTTCTTGATTATTTTCATATTTATATTTTTGCAGATTATTTTATTTCTAATTTTAGATTTAGTATTCTGCATTGATATTCTATGGTAATTTTCTGATTTGATTTTTCTGGAATTATTTGGATACAATTGAGGAGCTACAAGCTTATATACCTGAAGAATAACATTTTAGGTTACTGTTTGATATTTTTAAAATTTATTTTCTCATTATTATTTGCTGTTTTGATTTTTAATTAGAATTTCAGTTACTAATTTCAATTATAATCCAAAATATTTAGGAGCATCGTTGGGTGTTTTTTCAGATTTTTATTCATTAGACTTTAATTATTTTAGAATTATTAAGATTAGAATTAATAAATTGGATTAGTAAAATCATTTAGTATTAAGCTAGCCTTTTAATGCAATCTTTCCTCGTGGATTGATCCCTACGTCCCTATGCCATAAAAAGTATTTAATAACTGAAGTAGTGGTTAAATTTGTAACTCTCGACAAGCTTTACATATATATAT
>JAKOGI010002863.1:0-81002 GCA_029747015.1 Carnegiea gigantea
TTCACAAAATTCAAGGAGTTCTTTATTGATTTGAATAGGTCTAGCGTTAGTTAGAATATTTTTTTCTGAGAAATCTTTTTCATAAGGAAGTGATATCATATGTTTCTTTCTTTGCCAAAATGCATTGGGAAGATTCGAACATACTTCATTCTTAAACAATTCGCGTAATTCATGTATTTTCTTTTGGATAGAGGGTTGTTGTAACCATTCTTCAATTTGTTTATAGATAATTTCGTTTTGTAAAAAATGAATATGTTTTTACTTTTCATGAAGAAGATTAATTTGCTGTAATATTGAACAATTTTGTAATAAAAATAAATCCTTTTGATAAACAGGGGCAATAAATTTGAATGATATTGTAGTTCCCATAATTTCTGTATGCACACCAATTTGATCCACTTTAAACGGATAAATTTGAGTAATAAAAGGAGTTCCAAGAATAACTTCTTGACTTATATCTCGTACTTAAATGAATGAGTTTTTGAAACAATATCCTTGATTGCATTTTTATACTTAATTTGTAATACCATGCCATTAGCACCATGGAGATGTTCTTTTGTCTTTTCATAATATATTGAGGAATTAATCCTTCTTTTATACAATTTTAATCTGCACCACTATCTAATAGTGCAATAGTATTGAATTCAAAACTATCTTTAATTTTAAGAATAATATGAATATACCATTTTTGAAAATTTATTTGATTAATTGTTGAAACAAATTGTTGATCCGTAAGGGTATCTTCTGATTGAATGTTTGAAGAAAAAAGTTTGTTTTCTATTAATGTTAATCTTGTTTCTAATTTAAGATCTTTTGTCTGTAATGAACATAAATCTTTGTACAAATTTTTAATTTGTTCTTTTAAAATATGAACTTTGTTTTTTAAGTCTTGAATATTAACTGCTTTTAAAATATTTAGAATCTTACGTGTTTCAAATATTTTATTGATACTTACCTTATGAGGAGGTTCTAAAGAATCTTCTTTTATTAATATACTTTTGGGTTTTAAGCAGGATTGACCTAGGCGGACGATAGATAAGGCCTAGATGTGGGATTAATGCAGCAGGGGAGCGGAGTAGCAAATTGATATTATGCAAAGTGTAATTTTGAAATGATAATTAAAACGAAATTGGAAATAACGAAATTGAAATGAACAAAACAGATGAATAAAAACATACTTTGATTTGAATTGTTAAAACTTGATACAAGGATTTGAATTGAAGCTCTTGGTGATGGAGTACAAGGAATATGGAAAAGGTTATTTGAGACAAGGAGTAGGTTGAGAAGGGCTTGTTTAGTGATTAGTAATTTTTCATCTTGCCGATCACATGATGATCCCTAATACAACGCTATGGAGCATCTATTTGTAGAGTACAATATGGAATTAAAAGTTTACAAGTGGATGGTAAAAATGAAATCTTGTGCTGATAACGTCTGCCGACAATTTTGAATTATTGATGCTTCGTATTGAACTTGGACTGGATCCACGTTAAAAGTGAAACAGTATTGAGTAATAATGGACCTTAGACTATTCTTGAATTATTGTCCTGATGAGCTGTCTTGAATAGTATTTTGGAATAATTACTCTGATGAGCTGTCCCGAACAGTGTTTAGATAAGCTGTTCTGAACAGTATCCTTGAATTATTGCTTTGAGGATTTGAACTGTTTGTCGTGATGAGTCATGCCTTTGATGTTAACATGATGATGAGTCATGAGTCTTAATAAGGACGAATTGAATTTGCTAGGAATATATTGATGGCGCTTTGAACGTATTGTTAGGTGATTGCAGGGATGCACTTAATTGATCTTGAATTGATTATTGACACGTTGAATTGCATTGTTGACACCTTGAATTGCATCATTAATTACTAGACTTTATCTTTGGACATCTTGGATATTGAATTACAACGTGGATATTGCTTTGAATTGAACTTGGCAACGTGGATATTGCTTTGAATTGAACCTGGGACATCCCTTGCGACATCCCCTCCTGGGGCCTTAAGATTGAGTGGTGTGGAAAATGATGGAATCCTGCAAAATAAAATTACGTAAGGAGATAATGGCCCTTACTTTTGCCAAAGGTCAAGACCTTTGCGGACTCTTTTCTTGTTTTTGTTTTTTGTATTTTTTGTATTTTGTTTGAATAACGACTAGGAGTAGAAAGTCTACTCAATAGTCATAGGGATCTTGAGCACAAGGACCATGCCATGGGGTATAAGTGGAATGAACTGGGGAGGATGCCATGGGGTATAATTTGAATGAACTGGAGAGGATGATGAGGCTGGTTAGTGGTAGTAAATTCTGGTTAGGCAGCTTTGGATATTAATAATGGTTTTTGATTGTTGAGTAATTTGATCTTTTTCTTGAGTAACTGGAGTTTATTAGGCTCATTGGATGAAGTGGTTTTGCTGTATTTCTGGAGTTAATGATGAGATCCTTGTAAAAATTCGTGTGTTAAAAAATCGGGTAAAGAATTATCTTTGCCTTAAATAAATTCAATGTCAAAATCAAATGCAGATAAAATAGCTTGCCAGCGAGCAAAGATTTGTTTAGAAACAATGTTTTGAACATCTTTTTGAAGAATTTCTTTTGCAGGTTTGCAATCTATGCGAAGAAGAAATGTTTTATTAAATAAATCATCTTGAAATTTTGAAACACATAAAACTATTGATAAAATTTCCTTTTTAATTGTTGAATAATTGTTTTGGGTTTTATTCCAAATGCCGGAATGATATCAGACTATTTGTTCGACAGGGTTTGAGGGGATTTTCTTTTGTTTAAGGATACCACCGTAACCTATTTCTGATGCATCGATTTGGACGATCATGAACGCATTTGGGTGCGGTAGTCCGAGACATGGTAAGGTTTTGACCTTTTGTTTGAGTACACCGACAATATTAGTATGTTTTGTAGACCAAGGAGGAGAATTTTTTCGTAATCGTTTATATAGAGGTTCACAAAACTTTCTTAGATTTGGAAAGAAGTCAGACACATAATTAAGACAACCTAAAAATCGTTGTAATTGAGTTTTATCTTTGATTTCATTGGAAAATTTGTCCGTAAATTCTATTGCTCTAGTAATTGGGCGTATAGTACCTTGGTGGATATCATGTCCTAGAAACCTAATTTTGGTTTGAAATAATTTCATTTTAGGCGCCGACACAACTAATCCATTTTTTTTTGTGACATGTAAAAAGGTATGAAGATGTTTAAAATGTTGGTCAATATTATTTGAATAGACAAGGACATCATCTATATAAACTATTGTGAAATGAGTGTGAGGATTGAAAATATCATTCATAATGTTTTGAGATTCTGATGATGCATTCTTTGATCCAAAGGGCATAACATTCCACTCATAATGCCCGAATAGAACTGTAAATGCTGTCTTATATCGATCTTCCTTTGTAATATGAATTTGCCAAAAACCACTTTTCATATCGAATTTGGAGAATATTTTGCATCATATAAGTGATTGAGTAGGTCACGTTTATTACGAATTGGATATCTGATCCATTGTAATACTTTGTTTAATGGTTTATAATTAACAACTAAACGAGGGACGCCTCGCTTTTTTTTTCTGCTTGATTATTAACATAAAATGCTGCACAACTCCAAGGAGATTTGGATGGTCTAATCAATCCATTTTTTAATAGTGTTTCTATTTCCTTTTTACAATATTCAAGGAGTTCTTTATTCATTCGAATAGGTCTAGCTTTAGTTGGAATATTTTTTTCTGAGAAATCTTTTTCATAAGGAAGTGATATCATATGTTTTTTTCGTTGCCAAAATGCATTGGGAAGATCCGAACATACTTCATTCTTAAACAATTCGTGTAATTCATGTATTTTCTTTTGGATAGAGGGTTATTGTAATCTTTCTTCAATTTGTTTATAAATAATTTCGTTTTGTAAAAAATGAATATATTTTTTCTTTTCACGAAGAAGATTAATTCGCTGTAACATTGAAGAATTTTGTAATAAAGATAAATCCTTTTGATAAATAGGGGTAACAAATTTGAATGATATTGTAGTTCCCATAATTTCTGTATGCACACCAAGTTGATCTACTTTGAATGGTTAAATTTCAATAATAAAAGGAGTTCCAAGAATAACTTCCTAACTTATATCTCGTACTAAAATGAATGAATTTTTGAAACAATATCCTTCATTGCATATGCAAGCATTTGATAATTTATACTTAATTTATAATGCCATAGCATTAGCACTGTGGAGACATTCTTTTGTCTTTTTATGATATATTGAGGGAATTAATCTTTCTTTTACACAATTTTGATCTGCACTACTATCTAAAAGTGCAATAGTATTGAATTCAAAACTATCTTTAATTTTAAGATTAATATGAATATACCATTTTTGAAAATTGATTTGATTAATTGTTGAAACAAATTGTTGATCCGTAAGGGTATCTTCTGATTGAATGTTTGAAGAAAAAGGTCTGTTTTCTATTAATGTTAATCTTGCTTCTAATTTAAGATCTTTTGTTTGTAATGAACATAAATCTTTGTACAAATTTTTAATTTGTTCCTTTAAAATATTAACTTTGTTTTTTAAATCTTGAATATTAACTGCTTTTAAAATATTTGGAATCTCACGTGTATCATATATTTTATTGATACTTACCTTATGAGGAGGTTCTAAAGAATCTTCTTTTATTAATATACTTTTGAGTTTTTGTAAATACTCTTTTCTTAATTCTGTATCTTGAATTTGTTCAATTAAATCTAATAAAAATTCTTTTTCACTATTATTAGTAGTTATAACATTAATACACTTATAGCATAATCTTGAGGACTTATTACCTAATGAATATTCACTTGAATCGCTTTCTAATGCATTGATATTATTATCTTCATAATCAAAGGAGGATGATGAATTTTCTGATTGACTCGGTGTATTTTTGAGTTCAAACAATGCAATTAATATATCTTGAATATCTGGATGTTCTGCACAAATTTTATTTAACTTCTTTTTAACTTTACAATTTTTTGCATAATGACCTAATTTACCACATTTATAACAAGTATTAGTATTATCGACTTTCTGTTTTGGAATAGTCTTTTTAAGACTTAATTTTTTGTAATTTGGCCTTCTTGTAGTATATTATTTCTTCTTACTAATTTGAGTTTTCCTTCGTTTTTTGATAGATGGAGCTTCTAACTTTGGAAGATAAAAGGCTTCATAAAAAGAACCTAATTCTTTTCATTTGGTGGCTTTTTCTGTTGAATATCTTACTTGTAATTTTAACTCATTGTATAATGAAATTCCTTCTTTTTTAATAAACTTAATAATTGGCCAAACGTAATTTGATCGAATGGAATTGGACCTTTACCACTGACTGCACTTAATTTATTGAATATTCTTTGAGAAAATAAAGATGGTAATCCTGAAACAAATTTTTCTTTCCAATAAGGTTGATGACAATCTTCTCTTTTTAATAGGTATGTTAAAAATGTTTCGTTATGCTAGTTGTAACTTTCGAGAGTTGGACATCTTAAATTTGTTAAAAGAATATCTGTTGCAGCATTAATATCTTTTAGACTTCCAAGAAAATTAGTAACAATTGTATAAATTAATGTTTCTATATTATCTAGTTGTCCTTGAGAATTAGTATGAGTTCTAATTTTATTACGTTCCTCTTCTTGAATATAATTCTCCCACCAATTTTTGAGTATACAAGTGAATCCAGAGGTTAATAAATCGAAAGCTTGTAAATCTGTTGCACGTTTAGTTGAATACATTGTATAAGCAATTAACATTCTTTGGAGTATTACAAATGTTTCATGATCACTGCAACCATCAATATTCCATTCATATATTGAATCACCAGCAAAGTTTTCAGTAATTATTGTTTTAGCACTTTCAAAATGAAGATCTAGAGGAGTTTGCTTGGAGTAATATGGAATTTTCTTTTTATATATTTTATTAATATTTTGAAAATCATCATCTGATTGAAATGAATCTTTTTCTAAAATATTAACTGTATTGTTAACTAGATTGTGAGTTGAAGGTTCTGTTTCTTTTAATTTTTCATCAATTTTTGAAATTAAAGAAGTACCAGTATCTAGTAATTCTAATTTATTTGAGCGTCTTATTTTGAATAGAGGTTTTGCAATATCGTCTAAGAAGTTTGGCTTATTCTTTTTAGTATCATTAATATCTAAATTTTCTAATTTTTCAGTTAATGAATCAATTTCTTGTTTATTAACAATTGCTTCAACTTGAGTAGAGACCATATTAACTTGTTGAGACACTGTATGTAATACTTGATTTGTATAATTATTTTGATGATATACCTTTTTAATATCATTTAAAAGTACTTGACTATTTTCTGGATTATTTCTACCTATTTTGAATGGAATGGCTGGAATATTACTTTTAGGGGTAGTTAATATAATTTCTTCTAATGGAGGAGTAAAAGAAATAATTATTTGACCATTTTTGAGTGTCCATTTTTTAGCAAAATTGATATTAGTATTTATTTTGTTGACATGGAATGGGTCTGGAAGAAGATTATTATCAGAGGCAAACATAGCCCACCAATTAAAGAAAGCAATATTAACTTGGTGTCTTTCTATGAACGAATACCACTCTTGTCTAATGAATGATTGTGCATTTAAATCAAAGTGTGAAAGGAACCATTTTCTTTTGGCTTTATTTTCTATTCAATTAAAACTTTGTCGTAAATAATCTTTATTGATTTCAAAGGGCTTTGAAATAACATTAATTGAAAAAAACGATGGAGGTTGTATAGTTGAGTAAGTTCGTGATCCTATTGATGAAGTAGTTTCATCGATTGGCTCAGCTATAGGCAGTTTGTAATAAATTTTTTGAGTATCTTCAACTTGATTATCTTTTAAATAATCATAATTAGAGGACCTAGAAGGCATTGAATATGAAGTTCGAGGGAGTTCCATATTTTCTGAATATTTTGAATCTTTTTCTCTATTTGAATTAAATCTTATTAGTATTCTACTATCAGGCTCTTCTATTATGTGTTGAATATTTTTTTGAGCAATATTTCTTTGTGGTCTAATATTTTGAATAATAAATTTTTCGTCTAAACTAAATGTTTCTTCATGATCTTTTATTGATAAAGCAATATTGAAATCAAACTTTCCTATTTGATAAATTATTTCTATCTTTTGTTTAGGAATTTTGTAATTAAACATATCAATTTGACAACTAACTTCCTTGCTGTTGACCACATTTGAGTTCTTACTACTGCCTAAACTAAGACGATCACTAACCCAAGAGGCCATCTGAGTTACGTTTGAACACTTAGCTAGGAGTCACGTACATTCTACCGGGGCCACTGGGACCAACTAACGCACAGCTGACCAACGGACTTACTGGGGCTGACCAACAGCTGACCAACGCTAGCAATGGCTAGACACTAACCAAAGTCACAAACTTGGCTCTGATACTAGCTAGGCAGGATCGACCTAGGCGGACAATAATTAAGGCCTAGATGCGGGATTAATGCATCGACCTAGGCGAGCAATAGTGAGGGCCTAGATGTGGGATTAATGCAGCAGAGGAGCGGAGTAGCAAACTGATATTATGCAAAGTATAATTTTGAAATGATAGTTAAAACGAAATTGGAAATAACGAAATTGAAATGAACAAAACAGATGAATAAAAACTTACTTTATTTGAATCGATAAAACTTGATGCAAGGATTTGAATCGAAGCTCTTGGTTGGAGTACAAGGAATATGGAGAAGGCTATTTGAGAGAAGGAGTAGGTTGAGAAGGGCTTGTAGTGATGTTTTGTGATTTTTGATCTTGCCGATCACATGATGATGATGCCTAACACAACGCTATAGAGTATCTATTTATAGAATACAATATGGAATTAAATGTGTACAAGTAGACGGTAAAGATTGAAAATTAAATAGAATCTAGTGCTGATAACGTCTGCCGACAATCTTGAATTATTGATGCTTCGTGTTGTACTTGGACTAAAACCACGTCAAAAGTGAAACAGTATTGAGCAATAATAGACCTTGGACTGTTCTTGAATTATTGTCTTGATGAGCTGTCTTGAACAGTATTCTTGAATAATTGCTCAGATGAGCTGTCCCGAACAGTGTTTAGATAAGCTATCTTGAATAGTATTCTTGAATAATTGCTTTGATGAGCTGTCCCAAATAGTGTTTAGATAAACTGTTCTGAATAGTATTCTTGAATTATTGCTCTGAGGATTCGAACTGTTTGTCGTGATAAGTCATGCCTTTGATGTTAACATGATGATGAGTCATGACTCTTGATAAGGCCGAATTGAATTTGCTAGGAACATATTGATAGCACTTTGAACTATTGTTAGGTGCTTGCAGGGATACACTTAATTGGTCTTGAATTGATTGTTGACACGTTGAATTGCATTGTTGACACCTTGAATTGCATTATTAATTACTAGACTACATCTTTGGACATTTTGGATATTGAATTGCAACGTGGATATTTCTTTCAATTGAACACGGATATGCCCACCCAGGGGCATGAGATTGAGTGGTGAGGGACATGATGAAATCCTACAAAATAAACAATAATGGCCCTTAGTTTTGCCAAAGGTCAAGACCTTTGCGGGCTCTTTTCTTGTTTTTGTTTTTTGTATATATACATATATATTTTTTTTGAATAACGACTGGAAGTAGAAAGTCTACTCAATAGTCATAGGGATCTTGAGCACGAGGACCACGCCATGGGTCATAATTTGAAGATGACTAGTTAGTAGCGAAAATGGAAGTAATCATCTTGTAGAAATTTACAATGTAAGCTGTATTTTGTGGGAACAAGACAGGAAGCATCGATTTGGAATGGATATTATAATGGTATGAGGACTTGAGTATGACTTTGGTCAACTGGACAAATATGAACGTCTGGGAATACTTTGGAAACAAATTTGAAAATATGAGGTTCAAAAGCAGTCCAATATTCAAGCTGCTTGTGGAACTACTTGAAATAATTAATATACCCAGTAGGCATAACGATAAGAACCGGATGATTATTAACATTTTGAACAAGCGTTTAATAAGCTTTGATAAGTTTGAGATAACTATAAAATGATATTTCAGAGGAATTGTACCATTCTTGATAATCAATGAAGATAGCATTTTCATTGTATCTTGGCCCATAGAACGATGTATAGTAGAGTTCATGGTCACGAAGATAGAATAGGAGCGATTCATATGGAAAGTTTGGTAGTTGTATGGAATTGGGGTCATTGAGTACTTATGAGTTGTTGACTTTGTCATTGTCGTTCATGATGAGATTTGTGTGAAAATATTTTGATAATTCAGAAGAAGGCATTTGAGTAGAAGATGAAGGATGTTGAATTGAGGCTTGAGGAAATTCTTCAGTTTGTGAGATTTGGAATAGATTTGGAACAGGGATTGCATAGGGAGGATGTGTTTGAGTATTAGAGGTCATGGTAAATGACTGAGAAGTTTGAATTGTTGATAACTGAAAATAAATTATGGTTGCTGTCAGAAGCGGTAAAACTTATAGTAGAAATATTGTAAAAATTTTTTCGCTTGAAAACTTTTGAAAATAGTTTACTCGGTATTGAATAGGTGTAGGCTATATGATTTGATATTGAGCTATGCATGTATTGAGTATTCTAAGATTGGTTTTCCATTATTCTATGGTTTTTTCTAGATCATGACGCTAGCACACTAATTGATAATGACACTATTTCTTATAAAATTCATTGAAATCTGTTGATATAATATAATTGCATAAGTTAATGTTTAATTCTTCTAGTTGTTGATTTATTTCTTGTAATTCTTTGTGATCATTATTGAGTCGTTTAATGACTTCAAATTTTTCTAATTTGTACCAATATTTCGGATTATTACATTCAATTATATTGATTTGTCTTGATATTGAGGTGTTTTGTAATAAAGATAAATCTTTTTGGTAAATAGGGGTAACAAATTTGAATGATATTATAGTTCCCATAATTTCTGTATGCACACCAATTTGATCTACCTTGAATGGATAAATTTGAGTAATAAAAGGAGTTCCAAGAATAACTTCTTGACTTATATCTCGTACTAAAATGAATGAGTTTTTGAAACAATATCCTTGATTGCATATGTAAGCATTTGATAATTTATAATTAATTTATAATGCCATATCATTAGCACTATAAAGTCGTTCTTTTGTCTTTTTATAATATATTGAGGAAATTAATCCTTCTTTTATACAATGTTGGTCTGCACCACTATCTAATAGTGCAATTGTATTGAATTCAAAACTATCTTTAATTTTAAGAGTAATATGAATATACTATTTTTGAAAATTTATTTGATTAATTGTTGAAACAAATTGTTGATCCGTAGGGGTATCTTTTGATTGAATGTTTGAAGAAGAAGGTCTATTTTCTATTAATGTTATTCTTGTTTCTAATTCAAGATCTTTTGTTTGTAATGAACATAAATCTTTGTGCAAATTTTTAATTTGTTCCTTTAAAATATTAACTTTGTTTTTTAAGTCTTGAATATTTACTGCTTTTAAAATATTTGAAATCTCACGTGTTTCAAATATTTTATTGATACTTACCTTATGAGGAGGTTCTAAAGGATCGTCTTTTATTAATACACTACAACAAAACTAGCCTATTGCAACGGTTATAGGGCAACAGATTTTAAAATTGCTGCAATAGATAGTTTATGCAACATCTATTTTAAATGTTACCTAAAGTTTTGGCTATTGCAACATTTGTACTGAACTATTGCAGTAGATATGTTAGGCAACATTAGTAAACTGTTGCCTTAGGTCATACATTATTTATGATAAAGCAATGAATTTTCTTTTTTTTTTGGTGCCAAAATAGTGAAATTGACCCGGGAAACCCCCAAAATTTCCCCCCACTTCATTAATTTTGACAGGACCTGTCAGAATTGCCCGTCAAAATTTTTAATAAATTCAGCTTCTCCCACGGGTGCTGGTGCAATTACTTCTTCAAATTCCTCTCATAATTTTTTTTAATCTTCTTTTTCCTCTCACCGATGAGCTAAACTGACCATCATACTTTACGACGTCATAAAATCGTTTTTTATTAATTGGATAAGTTAAGTTAATATCGATGTACTTGCATAAGTGATAATTTTATTAAAAAAGAATATTATTATTGTTATTATTAGTTTTTAAGATGTTACGATGATTTTTAAGCATTAATGAAAATTATTATCGAGTACTAAGTCGAGTAGATTCCCGAATACGACTAGATTTTCAAGCCTTAGAATTAGTTTCGTTGGTTATTCCCGAATATCTTGACGAATGATTGCATTAATTAAAGATTTGAGTTTAGAATAAGAGGTGCGAGATTGGACTAGCGATATTAGCTAATGGGCAAGCTTTAACAAAACAAAAAAAGGGGGAAAAGGGGGTATTTTTGTCAAGAAAAACGCCAGATGCACTTGCCTGGCTTCTTCTTCTTCCTCCTCGGGTGAGACCCCTGAGCTCCATCTCTCTTTCTGCTTCCCATCATATGCACGGCTACTACCTCCACAAACCCCATCAATCCTACCTCTACCAGCTTGCATTCCCTCACAATCAACCTTCCCCAGAATCCCACAAGCCCCTGCTGCAACTTCGAGGCGAAATCAGCGCGAGAACAACACGTTGGTGGTTCGTTTGGGCAGCAATGCAAACCTGTCCTTAGTCACACCAATTCCTCTATAAATTGGGGCTGAATTCGTAGCACAAGCATCAGCCACAACATCGAATCAGTGAGTCAAAATCCAGTTGAATTTGGGGTCGATTCGCGTGGGTTTGGGCGATATAGTAGCGGAAGGTCGAATTCTTGGTTTTCAAGCACCCGAAATCGATCCCAAAAGCCCTTAGAATGGGTCCTTGGCTTGGATTCGAGGTGAGTCCTTCTCTTCCTCCTAATTATTAGTAATTTCAAACGAATTTCAACGGTTATAGGTAGTTCATGTTTAATTCTGAAACTGATATTAGTAACTAGAGGATTTAAGGTTGAAATCTGGTAAAAATGGTGATGATGCTGATTTGGGATTCACTTGTTGAATTGACGCATAGTTTCGTTAACCAGTCGGCAGTCAATTTAGGGGATTGTAGAGTAAGCAGATTATTCTCTGATGTTGCTAAAATCAGTGGCAAAACTCTGCTGATTACTATGATAAAAGATGTCAATGTTCATGTATCAACAAAGAATGCTCTTATATGCGAAGCTGTTAAAAGGGTTTGGCATAACTGAGGTGCTGGAGAGTTTGTCAGACAGACACGGGTATATTACAACACACACATAGTGGCGTGTCAGTAGAGGTATGAGTTTTCACCTGATTGGTAAAATTCAGTGTTTTAAAATTTTAGGTGATTAAATGAATTTGTAAGTAATTAGTCTTTAGATGAAACATGACATTATCACAGAGGAAGTAGAAGGGATGGGAATTAAATGCAGTTAATTGATTCGTCAAGTCCAAATCACAGTCTTAATGTGAAGTGCAACTTCTAGTCAAAATGGCATAGTAGCATAGCTAGCTGAGGCTGATCAACTTCCAGTTCTAGCTTCTCTTAAACACATTCCCTTCTGAGTAAACACAGCATCCACGAGGACCACGACAATTATCATATTAGGAACCCCCTCCTTCCCCTCAGCCAAAGCTGCTTCCTTCCTTGCATTCAATGCCTCTGATTGCTCGTAGTTTCTGTCTGGCTCTTCTCCCTCTCTTATTTTTGCGAAAGGAAAGAAACAAACGTGTCTCCTCTTGAATTTCAATTTCAACAATGCAGTGCTTAGCTTTCACAGGCAATCCCTCAACTAGTCTCCACATTGAAGCTCCTTTCCATTAGTTCAGGGATTAATGAGCTCATATGTTTCGTAATAAACATGTCCGAAACTCTGAATCTTCCTTAAGCATAGTAAGAATCTGGAAGCCTCTCATAGCTAAAGTTATATCTTCTGTACTTGTAGATCAGTAACTTTGCACCACATCAATAAGTAATCCCTCCCCTTTGATTATCTCTTCCCCTACTCTAATTCTATGACTTGAAGCTGAAATGTTGGTATGGTTGATACATTCGCTTCTTGTGAAACTGCCACCTATGAATTTGTTGGATGAGATTAAGATGGGGTAAAACTAGTTGTTGGCATATCACTTCCTTCTCCCTGGCCATCGAACGCCCGCATTCCTTGACCTTCGAATGCCATTCCCAGACCCTCGAACGCCACTGCCCACAACACGCTTGAGATGGGGGAAAACTAGTTGTATTCCTCTTAACATCACCAATGATCATCATATCTGCCATATTGAGATGGGGGAATACTATTTGGTTTGGTTTGGTTTTTGTCCTTTTCGGTCTTCTGTGCTTGTTATTATGCAATTTAAGCCCTTGTGTGCCTGTGTTGCATATCATCTAGAGTCGCTCTATATGGCCATATGAGCCAACTATTTCTTAGCTAAGGTTGTTTATAGTTGGGATATAAACCCCAGTACTCCGAACGTGTGGTCCATGGAGTTGTAGTTTTCATTGTTTCTTTATTTTAGTGTTGAACTGCACTGGTTGATATGCTCCGGTCGAGTGGCCCGTAGAGCTGTGAACTCCGGCGGGTAGTCATTGAGTTAGTTGGTTTTATTGCCGCTTTTAATTGCAGGGAATTTAATGTAAGGCTTTAAGCCTGGGAAATGGTCAGTTTTAAAGGGAAACTCTGTCCGTTTCGCCCCAGAATTTAAAGAGAAACGATAACACTCCTAGTCCTAGGGTTGGGGGTGTAACATGAACCTACCCCTTTTATTGCTTGCTATATTTTTCTTTCAAACTTGGCACATGGTTGATTATATTCGAAGTTATGGTCTTTTAGTTATTTGGCAATTTTAAGAAAACTAATAATGGATCTTTATCGCTTATTTGCAGGTGGACTTTTGTATTGGCAATGATCTATATATTAGGTGGACTTTTGCTTTGGCTATTATCTATTTTGTGGTATGTGATAACATAAAGAACCATTCATCTCATTCTAGCTTGATATGAAACTTGTTGATTTTTTCTTCTTTTGGGCTGTTTAATGCCTATCTGATTTTATATATTGTGTAGATATTTTCGTCATCCATTCCCTCCACAAGTGAGAGTTCTTGTTATGAAGGCCGCTATCCTCGAAGATATTTGTTTGTTTTACCCCCTTTTGTTATTTGGGAAAAAATCATTGTATACGTACAGTGATTCAAGGAGAGGAAAAGTTGTTACCTCCTTTTCTTATTTTTGAAAAATTAATTGTATACATATTTTTGGACTTTTGGTATATGGACGGTAATTCGAGGAATTTGGTTGACATTATTTTGGATTTCATTAATTAATGGTTCATTTATGTATGTGGTGTTGATGCTTGATCAAATGTGACGTCAAACTTTCATTTACAAACCACATTTGGTGGCATGTTGTGTACACAAAGGGGTTCAATGAAATTATAGATTGTACGAATTGAAGCATTTGAAAGGCAGGCATCTGGTTTCTATTTTCGCAAAACGTTGCAATAGGTGAAAGATATATGTTGCTTAGTACCTATTCAATATGTTCCCATAGATGAAGGATATGTTGCCATAGTATTTATTCAAAAGTGTTGCAATAGCCAGAGATATGGCAACAGTTTTCATGACGTTATGCAACAATTACAAAAACTGTTGCCTAAGAATCGAAAAGTGTTGCGGGAGGCCTAATGCAATCCCCATTAAAGGCAACGGTTGAAAAATTGTTGCAATAGACCTGTTGCAACGTTTTTATTTGCTATCGTAATAGTTTTGCCTATTGCCAAAGCCCACTTTTGTTGTAGTGATATACTTTTGAGTTTTTGTAAATACTCTTTTCTTAATTCTGTATCTTGAATTTGTTCAATTAAATCTAATAAAAACCCTTTTTCACTATTATTAGTAGTTATAACATTAATACACTTATAGCATAATCTTGAGGACTTATTACGTGATGAATATTCATTTGAATCGCTTTCTAATTCATTAATATTATTATCTTCATAATCAGAGGAGGACGATGATTTTTCTGATTGACTAGGTATATTTTTGAGTTCAAATAATGCAATTAATTTATCTTGAATATCTGGATGTTCTGCACAAATTTCATTTAATTTCTTTTTAACCTTACAATTTTTTGCATAATGACCTAATTTATCACATTTATAACAAGTATTAGTGTGATCGATTCTCTATTTTGGAGTAGTCTTTTTAGGACTTAATGTTTTGTAATTTGGCTTTCTTGTAGTATATTGTTTCTTCTTACTAATTTGAGTGTTTCTTCATTTTTTAACAGATAGAGCTTCTAACTTTGGAAGGCAAAAGGCTTCACACAAAGACCCTAATTCTTTTCGTTTAGCGACTTTATCTATTGAATATCTTGCTTGTAATTTTAACTCATTGCATAATGAAATTCTTTCTTTTTTAATAAAACTTAATAACTGACCAAACGTAATTTGTTCGAATGGAATTGGACCTTTACCGATGACTTCACTTAATTTATTGAATATTTTTTGAGAAAATAAAGATGGTAATCCTGAAACAATTTTTTTTTCTAATAAGGTTGACGACAATATTCTCTTTTTAATAGGTACGTTAAAAATGTATCTTTATACCAATTGTAATCTTCGAAAGTTGGACATCTTAAATTTATTGAAAGAATATCTGTTGCAGCATTAATATCTTTAGGACTGCCAAGAAAATTAGTAACAATTGTATAAATTAATGTTTCTATATTGTCTAGTTGTCCTTGAGAATTAGTATGAGTTCTAATTTTATTACGTTCCTCTTCTTGAATATAATTCTCCCATCAATTTTTGAGTATATTAGCGAATCCAGAGGTTAATAAATCAAAAGCTTGTAAATCTGTTGCACGTTTAGTTGAATAAGCTGTACAAGCAATTAACATTCTTTGGAGTATTACAAATATTTCATGGTCACTACGACCATCAATATTCCATTCATATATTGAATCACCAGCAAAGTTTTCAGTAATTATTGTTTTAACACTTTCAAGATGAAGATCTGGAGGAGTTTGCTTAGAATAATATGGAATTTTCTTTTTATATATTTTATTAATATTTTGAGAATCATCATCTAATTTTGATAAATCTTTTTCTAAAATATTAACTATATTGTTAACTAGATTATGAGTTGAAGTTTCTGCTTCTTTTAATTTTTCATCAATTTTTGAAATTAAAGGAGTACTAGTATCTGGTAATTTTAATTTATTTGAGCGTCTTATTTTTAATAGAGGTTTTGCAATATTATCCAAAGAGTTTGGCTTATTCTTGTTCGTATCATTAATATCTAAATTTTCTAATTTTTTAGCTAATGAATCAATTTCTTGTTTTTTAACAATTGTTTCAACTTGAGTAGAGACCATATTGACTTGTTGAGACACTGTATGTAATACTTGATTTGTATAATTATTTTGATGATATACCTTTTCAATGTCACTGAGAATTACTTGACCATTTTCTGGATCATTTCCTCCTATTTTGAATGGAATGGCTGGAATATTACCTTCAGGGGTAGTTAATATAATTTCTTCTATTGGAGGAGTAAAAGAAGTAATTATTTGACCATTTTTGAGTGTCCATTCTTTAGCAAAATTAATATTATTATTTATTTCTTTGACATGGAATGGATCTGGAAGATTATTATCAGAGGTAAACATAGCCCATTAATTAAAGAAAGCAACATTAACCTGGTGTCTTTTCATGAATGAATACCACTCTTATCTAATGAATGATTGTGCATTTAAATCAAAGTGTGAAAGGAACCATTCTCTTTTGGCTTTATTTTCTATTGAATTGAAATTTTGTCATAAATAATCTTTATTAATTTCAAAAGGCTTTGAAATAACATTAATTGAAGAAAACGATGGAGGTTGCATAGTTGAGTAAGTTAGTGAACCTATTGATGAAGTAGCTTCATCTATTGGCTCAACTATAGGAGCTTTATAATAAATTTTTTGAGTATCTCAACTTGATTATCTTTTAAATAATCATAATTAGAGGACCGAAAAGGCATTGAATATGAAGTTGGAGGGAGTTCCATATTTTCTGAATATTTTGAATCTTTTTCTCTGTTTGAATTAAATCTTACTAGTATTCTACCATTAGGCTCTTCTATTATTTGTTGAATATTCTTTTAAGCAATATTTATTTGTGGCCTAGTATTTTGAATAATAAATTCTTCGTCTAAACTAAATGTTTCTTCATGATCCTTTATTGATAAAGCAGTATTGAAATCAAACTTTCCTATTTGATAAATTGTTTCTATCTTTTGTTTAGGAATTTTCCAATAAGACATATCAATTTGACAACTAACTTCCTTACTGTTAACCATATTTCAGTTCTTACTACTACCTAAACTAAGACGATCTCTAACCCAAGAGGCCATCTGAGTTACGTTTGAACACTTAGCTATGATTGCAGGGATGCATTTAATTGATCTTGAATTGAATGTTGACACGTTAAATTGCATTGTTGACACCTTGAATTGCATCATTAATTGCTAGACTTCATCTTTGGACATCTTGGATATTGAATTGCAACGTGGACATTGCTTTGAATTAAACTGAACTTGGCAACGTGGACATTCGTTTGAATTGAACTTTGAATTGAACTTTGAATTGTAACGTGGACATTACTTTGAATTGAACTGAACTTGTGGACATTACTTTGAATTGAACTTTGAATTGAACTTGGATGTAACGTCTCAAATTAAATATGTTTCACTATTTATATTCTCCTTAATAAATCACCAAATTGTAATATGATAAATCTAATGATAGGGGCATTACCGCCGTCCCAAAGGACAAGGCTTGAAGTATGTGTCCTGGAATAACATAGTTAAGCATAACCTCAACCATACACATTCACACATGATCATCCATTCACAATCAAGTGTTAACCAACGTAGGGTTTTTAAACCATAGTAAGGTAATTCACCATATAGTCTATATCCTCGTACACCGAAGAATTCAAAATACAGCTTTAAAGTGTGCATATACTGTATCACTGCTGATTCATACAGCTTTCCTTGCTCAACTTATTCTCTTCCGTTGCTTTGCTAGCATAAGGGCAATTCTCTAAGCATTTGCCTAAAACAAAGCATGAAAAACATTTCGAACTGTGAGCCGAAGCTCAGTACATGCACTCCTGAATTGTTAAATGATCATTGAAACACTGATTGGGCACACTTTGCAATTCATTTAAGGTCAAAACAGGGAATGAGATGAATATAAAACTGCATTGCTAATTATTATCTGATAGTGAACCTCTTGATACTGTTACGATCTATAGATAGGTGTACACCTGCCAAGCCGATCGGGGACCTGGCCCGAAGTCGCGCGGGTAACTGAAGGGCGAATGCCCTATAGATGATAACTGGCGGGGTCACTAATTAACTGATAAATCACTGTGTAAATTGATTCATTGATATACTTACCAAAACATGATAACGTTGATAAATACACTCTGATTTCTAAAGATACAGGCAATGGACGTACCTGAAGTCTTTAAAATGATATTTCACTTGATAATACGTATGCACAAAGGAAAATGATAGACCAGGCCCCATTTCTGTTTAAGAAATATAATTATAGATAAATGTAGGTAGTAAACCACATTCACTGACATAATTCGTAACTTTAATGGAAATTGATTAATTAAAAAGGCTTCTACAATTCCAATAATTCAATATAAGATAAGTTAAACCAAGATGATCTGAAAAATAAATCAGTTAGGATTAGTGAACTTGAAATACAACAAATTGAAACCAAATAGATCACATTGGAATGCTTGAGCTACTAACGAAAAGATTTCAATTGAAATAAATGAAATACGAGTTTCTGATGTTTCCGAAATAGATAATGGAAACTATAATGCTTCTGAAATGGATAATAGAAGATTTAATGCTTCTGAAATGGATGACAAATGGTTTAATGCCATAAGGGGGGCTGTGAGGTTTTTATAAAAGCTCATATAACACCCTAATTTGGTCCAATGGACACTGATTTTGAGTCATTATTCTGCTCACTTCCCAAATTTCATTTTCATGCTCATTTAACTTTGTTTTCAACCCAAGTAAGCTTCTATATATAATCACACTTTTTGAACTCACTGCACTTTGTAATTTCCTTGCAATACCCATAATTATATAGAAACTTTTGAAAATATTACCAAATGTCACGATTTCTGTATTCACTCATGTTATCATTTGATGGTCTGCATTAGAAAACCGATATCTTTCACTCCTGGCCTGCAAATAAGATGTAAAACCCCAACATGAAAAGCGCATAATGTCCGCTCAAAATTTTATTTAGGACACAAAGCATGATTCACATAATAGGGTCCCTAAAATTAGGGTAGAACACAGACGTGCATAATTTTAATTTAATCTGCGCAGTCGTAGCAAAACGACCATAACTTTTTCCACAGAACTCGAATTAAGGTGATTCAAAATGCATGTGAACGCTAACTCATTGATATATCCACACACTAAAAATAACAAATTTTCAATGATCCAATCAATTCCAGTTTTTTTCATATAGTCCACTGTTCAAAACTGCTCCCAGTTTCGATGCATTCTGCACAGTCTTTAGTAAATTGGTCATAACTTTGTCCACACAACTCAAAATTGAGTAATTCCAGAGCCTATTGAAAGCTAACACATTGAGGTATCTTGACACCAAAATTCATAATTTTCTAATGTCCCACAAAGTACTTGTTTATTCCCAAAGTCACCCCTATTTTGGGTCTGTTTATAGCATAACAGCACTTATTTACAAGCTTTTCTTGACATAACCACCCACTAATATTACTCTCTAACTTATATAAATCAGCATAAACATCTTGATTTCATTATCAATCCCAAAGATCACAGAATCTTACTTAAAATAATCAAAATCCATCATTACACCCTAAACTTGCATGAATATGGACAACCTCCATCTTTGCTTTCTTTCAAGATGATCCAACCAATAAAACCTCAAAATAATTCTTGATTGCATCAAAACAACATGATTCATGATCCAAACTAATGTAAAACCAAGAAGTAAACAAAGTTGGATTTAAAGATTACCTCACTTAAGCTTGAATATAAGATGTGAAGGTGGTATTGTGTTTGGAGCTAGTAGTGGTTGAGGGGGTGGCCGCTGGTGGTGCTGTGGTGGTGGGGCTGGCCAGCAGTAGCCTCGACTGGTGGCAGAAGGTGGCGGCAGCCACCAGAAGTCAACACAGTAGCAGCAGCGCATGGGGAGAGAAAGGAGGAGAGGAAGACTACTAGCCATTGCTTGGTGAAAAAAAATGACTTTGATGTCTATCTATAATACTTGGCTGATATTTAAGCATGAAAAAGAGACTTTTTGCTAATTAACATTTAGTGTAAATGATGGTGTTTAACTTAATTTAATTAAACCCAAATTTGCAGGCCATAATTTGCGCCCAAAATTACTCGGGCCGTAAACCGGGCCCAAATAAATTGGGCCATACTTATTGAATTTGGGCCCAAGTTTATGCATGGTTAAAACTTAAATTTTTGTGACATTATGAAAAATAATTTATCACTTAATCATATTTATCGGGGCCTTCTATCGATTTTTTCGAAATTTTTTTGTAAATCAAACTTGAATTGCAAAGTGGGACCCGAAATGAATTTTCCTAAATGGGATGATTACATGAGATAAATAAATGTGAAAAATTAATAACATGACTTAATTAAATAAATAAACACGATTTAGGGTCCGGCTATTACAGCCTTCCCCTCTTAAAGAGTTTCGTTCTCGAAACTTATAAACTTTCACAATCATGCAAGGGGATTTGAAATAGATATGAGTGCTTGACTTTCATTTCTTGCTCAGTTTCCCAAGTAGCTTCTGGGGAGGTATGATTTGCCCAAAGTAATTTGGTTAAAGATATCTGCTTAATGCTTAACTGCTTAATCCTGTGATATAACATCTGAACTGGCTGCTCTTGAAAACACAAGACCCCCATTGACTGCAACAGATTTGAATATGACAGCATGGTTAGGATCTAAAATGTATCGACTGAATTGCGAGGTAAGGAACACGTTATGTACGTGTTTGAGTTATATAGGTGGATCTGGTGGATAAGTTATGGAATTCGACCTTTCAATGAACTGATATGGTGAAACTTTCTTACACCCTTAATTGATGAAACTTTTCGAAAAACCATGTTATATACATGAAAGTCAAGAAATCTCCTTCTTTTATCAATATAGCGTTTCTGTCGCTTTCAATAGGATACTTTCAGGAATCGTCTACCGTTTGTCACCTTATTAAATGGTGGAGAAGATCTTCATGACCGATAAAATGATTTGTTGTCAATGTCTGCCGTCATTTTGTCCTGATGTTTAATGAAAGATTTTCTGCTAGTGCTATCATAACGTTGACTGCTGGGAGTTCCATACTTTTTTCAAATGCAAATGTTAGTCGTAGGTCGTGAAGCACTACAGGCTCCAATTTAGAAGAGTTGATCCATTGATATTCTTAGATGCTTGCCCATCTGTTTCAGGATGATAAGAACTGTAAAAGTTCAATCTAGTTCTAAAGGCTCTTTGCAGTGCTTGCCAAAACAGGCTTGAAACCTCTGATCTCTATCAGACACTATATTTGAGAGAATCCCATGACAAAGTCCATTGAAATTGAATCCCTTTCTCAAGATTGTGCTTTATTCTTTGCAGCTCAGGATTGCTATCCTGATTCACTCTAATTTCCTCCATTAGGGAGGGCGGTAAAATAAGTGCCGGCAATTGAACATTCGCCTTCCTGTGCGACGCTAATTGAATGTCAAAGTCCTCAAGCTCTCTCAAGAGATGCAGTTGAGTATTCACTACAGTGTTCAAGGTATGTTGTGCCTTCCTGCTCAAGGCATCTACCCAACATTTTCCTTTCTTGGTTGACATTAGATCTACCACCACTGATGCTTCATGTAGATTGAGCTTCTTCTAAGTGAAGATATACTTCAGACTCTGATGGTTAGTATAGATTGCACAAGGTACACCTTACAAGTAATGTTTTCAAATTCTCAGTGCACCTGGATTATGGGTAGGGTACCACCCATAAGACTTGAACTGTTGGGAGGGATAAGGTACCACTATATCTTCTTGCTAACTTTGTAGCCTGCTTCAACAAATTGATCAGGGAATATAATATTTGACAAATCCTTTCTGAACTCGATAATTCCCTACTAAACTCAAACGGTTTCTAATCTCAGTGCATTAGTGGGTCTTGAGCACTTGGTAACTACTTCCACCTTTTGCAAATTGGCCTTAATCTCATCCTTTGGAGCCATATGTTCCAAAAATACCATTGCTTCTAACCAGTACTCATGCTTCTTGTATTTGCTATGTAATTGATGTTCCCTCAAGGTCTGCACCATTATCCACAAATGAACAGGATATTCATCTCTATCCTTGGAGTTTTTCAAGATATCTTTTATAAACACCACCACAAACTTGTCTAAATAGGGTATGAAACTCTATTCATAAAATCTATAAAGGCTACAGGGCCATTGATTAGGCCAAAAGGCATCACAGTAAATTCATAGTGACCCAAACATGGTCCTTAGTGTGGTTTTTGGAATGTCTTCAGGTATAATCCTAAGTTGATGGTACCCTAACCTCAAATCAATGTTAGAAAAGACTCCTGCTCCATGCAGTTGATCGCACAAGTCATCTACTAGGGGCGATGGGTATTTGTTTTTGATGGTGATTTTGTTCCGCTCCCTGAAATCAATACATAACCTCAAGGTTCCATTCTTTTTCTTTGCAAATAAAACTGGGCATCCCATTAAGGAACATTTGAATGGTCTGATAAATACTTTCTATAATAGCTCATCTAACTGAATCTTCAGGTTTTTAAACTCTGTTGGAGCTATACGGTATGGGGCATTGGAGATACGTTGAGCATAAGGGATTAATTCAATCTCATAATCAATTTCTATTTGCGGAGCGCCCCTGGTAATTCTTCAGGAAAACATCTATAAATTCGCAAACTATCGGGATATCTTCTGCTTTTTCTTCCTTAGGATGAATGTTAATAGCATAACACCAATGCACAACATATCCTTGACAGAAGAGCTCACTTGTTTTCATAACAGAATTTAAAGGACAAGGTTTTTCCTCTCTGTGACCATGAAACATAATTCTCTCCCTTGTTCATCTGTTGAATTAACCTTAGGGTCATCACAATCCATCTTAACCCCATAAGTATACAACCAGTTCATTTTCAGTGTGACATCAACGTCTGACGAGCCAAATTGAATCAGAACTCCTGGAAATACTATCCCACCAATAGTAATTGAAACAAGTTTATGAGAGATAGAACACTCAACTCTAGAGTCATTGGATAGCTTGATTCCATAATTAGTTTCTGCCTCCTTATTCTCAAGATTCACTTACGTGGCTGATCATGTGAATATAAATGAATAAGTGGTAACTGAATCAATCAATACACAAAATGGTTTCAAAATTAAAGGAGAGTTCCAGTAACTACCACACCAGATGTGGCAGTATCCTTCTTGCTGAACGCATACGACCTTCCTACAGCTGCGGGCCTTGGAGGTGGGAGCCCTTGTCTACAGCCTTCAGTCTTCGGGAACTAGTAGCAATGAGGTGCCCTGGGCTACCGCACCACATGCATTTGTTAGTTCCCACTTGGCAATCCGAAGTGTTGTGGTTAGTTCTTCTAGAAATCTACTCGAAGTGAAGTGAGGCCCTAAGAGCCTATTCTGAACAATATTCCACCAAATATCGATTTCACCAGCTAGATGAAATGTTCCAATGCTCACCTTTTTATCATCTGGAATCTCTATGACAGTGAAAACTTTCTCCATTCCTCGAATCCATTCTTCAGGTTCCACTGGGTTATACTTTTCCACTCTAGAGTTCTTTAGTATGAATCAGTTAAGGATATTTTTCCAAGGGGCAATAACCCAACAAAATTTCTCACTGACGCAATCCAAATGCATGACAAAGATTTTGATTGTTAAACTTAAGCTTTATGTAAGTGATCTTCAATGGGAAACTGAGGTTGAATCAGTTAAAAAGGGTAGACACATCGCGTGTCCCTTAGCAATGGATTCCACAAGTTAGACAACAACCAAACCCTATACAAAGTATAGTTAAGATCTACCTTATGTTCAGGCGTGCTACAAAATTATCATCTGCTGACATGGGTACAAGCCAATCATAATCCAGCTACTAGTAACAATTGGGCTCTTAAAAATAGGAAAAAGTGATCAGAACTGATGAAGATATGACATGAGATGAATGATGATGCAACTGGATGGGGAGATGCCATGAAGACAAAACGATGAAGCCCCTGGTCAAAGTGAGGAGTATCCAACAGTTGATAGTCCAATAAGGACAATTGATGTAAGTCTCAAGGGTAGGAACAACCCAAGCTAACTTACAACAGGAACACAACCAAAACAAGTGGGAAACTCACGAACCAGGGGTGGCACGGTCGTGCTTCAAGGCACGGGGGCACCGTGCCAACTTGCTGCCTAAGCACGCCTAGTTTGTGATTTTCACGGTTTTTGAGATGGCTTTTGTGTTTGGGCTCAAAACTGAATCAAAGCAAGAATTCTTGGCCTTGATTAAGCTTGAAATGAATATGAAAAGAAAAAAAGAAGAGAGGAATGAAGTTCACTGATTAGAACATGAAAAAGGAGAGCTTATGGTTTAAGGGATCCAAAAGCTAACTTCATGAACTTTAAGTGAATTCAATGGAATTTGGATAGTTCTAAGCCTTGTGATTAGATAAGATACACCACTAATCACTTAGCTTAGGGCCCTTAACCTTTGATTAGGATACAGATACACCACCTAATCAATGATTAAGACTCACTTGGACACCACCTTAATCGGCCTAATTAAGGATAAGCAAGTTAAGTGTTTGAGAGGAACACAAGACACAAAGTCTTTTCTTAATTTCAATACTCAAGCTTCTTGTTTTACAAAAGAGCAGCCAAGGCACTTATATAGCCTTGTGATTACATGAAAAGAGCTTTCCTTCTAGGCAAGGAAAGTCATTAAACTAATCCTATGCTTAGTAATACACGGTTTAAGCTAAAACATACATAAGCTGAAAGTTTAAGCTACAAAACACAAGATTTCCTTCTTAAACTCTTTCCTAAGTATTAAGAAACCTTGTTGACTCAATTTCCCTTCAAGGAAGGTAAGAGAGCATGGCTGCCACCTCAAAAGGACTGAAAATTGCATGTGTGCCATGTCATGCTTGAGTGGTCGAATGAGAGCTTGCAAAATGGTGGCGTTTCACTAGCTCCACGTGTCTCTCTCTCAAGTAGCTGAGTGGTGCTTAATCAAGCAGCTCAAAATGACCTGCTTGGCAGCCTTCCACCTTAAGCAAACCCCTTGAAGGAGGAAAACCACCAGGCTAAGCAACCGGGTGTCAAGTAGCCGGTTTCTGCCTCCAGTTGCAACGCATGTTTGACACCTCAAATGATGACTAATTGCTACGTTTATTTCATGGTTGGAAACCTCAAGATGTATAGATTACCCTCCTTTTTGAATCATAGCAATTGGACGTCATTTGCCCCTTGAATCAGCCTGATTTCCCAAACCGTGCAGATTGGACTCCAAAACAGCATAGGTTTACTAATTAGCTTAGTTCACTAACCAATTGAACTCCAAATCTGGTAATTCCAATTGGAAATGAACGCTAAGATCTTGGGGACCAAAAATATGTAAAAATTCAAGACTTAAGCTAAACTATATCATAAGAAATAAAAAGAACAAAACCGGGTTCATCCTGGCCCTGCTGGACAGTTTTGACACCTTGGGTTTAATTGCTGATTTGAACGACCAAATGAAGTCCAAATTGGATGAAACTTGATTTGTTGGAAAGCTAACATCTTGATCTTCAAATCCATCAAAAAATATTAGACGTAAACCCTTAGTATGTTTGAGAAATTAAGCACACAAAAACGGGTTAGCTGCTGGATTTAACCCTTGCCCTGCAGTTTCAATGTTTAATCAAAACTTGGATGATTTATTCATCCTTAAACCAGCATAATAAGATTACCTAATTTGATTTGATTCTTTTTTAACAAAACGGATGGAGGGATTTCCATCATACTCCCCTTGTTAAAAATGATTTGCCCTCAAATCATAGTAGGTGATGAACTCCTCTTTTTCCTTCAATTCTGGTTGAAATAAAATCAACCATGAAAACAAGTCTCTTTTGAACTTAGAGACTTTCTTCTTTACCTTCCCCTTGTTGATTGGAATGGTGGATGTAGGGGACTTCTTGGACTTGCTTCGAACCAATTCTTCAAGTGCTCTTAACTCAAAATTAGGAGCTTTTAGTAATGGTTCTGAAATGGATTGACAGAAATTTGGGTTGAGTGTTTTAGGTGTGGGTGGAGTGGAAAAAAATGATGGTGGTTTATGAAAAGTGGTGGGAAGGATGAGATGCTCATGGCTTCTAGGTGGATGGTGGATGTTTAAAGTGAGCATAGCACCTTTATTTGCCTCAATCTCTATCTCCTCAAGATCATCTTCTTCATCCTCTTCTTTTTCCTCCTCTAATTCAACCTCCTTCGGTTCTTCCACTAAGGGCATCTTCTTTTCCTCCTGATTTTCCTCCTTTCTCACGGCTTTCCTTTCTTCCGAGGTAATAACATTGTTGTTTGGGCAATCCGTGGCTAAGTGTCCAAGCCCTTGGCACTTGAGACACCTTCTAAGTTGTGAGGGAAAGATCATTTGTGGGGTTGGTTTTTTTGTGGGGTGGAAGGGAATGAACTCGTGGGTTTAATGGAGATACTTTCTTTCATAGGCGTGTAAGTGGATGGGCAAAAGGAACCCTTCATCTTACTACTCAATTTCTTCCAAGTTCTCACCTTCTCTTTTCCCTTCTTTTTTCGCTCAAACTTGTACTTATTCCACCACTGAAGTGCACAACCTCTCAATCTTGAAATAACCACTTTGAACGTCTCTTGGTCACTAAGGATACAACAAGCAAAAACTCGTTCCACCTTAGATAACCAACCTGTGAACTCTTCCTTTTCGCCACGAAATTTTGGAATTGCAAAGCAAGCATATCCAATATCAATAAAAGCTAGTTCTTTCTCCAAGTTCATTGAAGATGGCATGAAGGATGAGGTCTAGGGTTCTTTGTGGATTGATTTGGAACGTAAGTAGGCTGTTTGTGTTTGAAATGATTTTAGAGATAGGCTGGGAATGGCGTGGGGTTCAGGCAAGGAGCTGAACTTGCTCTGATACCAAATATGATGTAAGTCTCAAGGGTAGGAACAACCCAAGCTAACTTACAACAGGAACACAACCAAAACAAGTGGAAAACTCACGAACCAGGGGTGGCACGGTCGTGCTTCAAGGCACGGGGGCACCGTGCCAACTTGCTGCCTAAGCACGCCTAGTTTGTGATTTTCACGGTTTTTGAGATGGCTTTTGTGTTTGGGCTCAAAACTGAATCAAAGCAAGAATTCTTGGCCTTGATTAAGCTTGAAATGAATATGAAAAGAAAAAAAGAAGAGAGGAATGAAGTTCACTGATTAGAACATGAAAAAGGAGAGCTTTGGTTTAAGGAACCCAAAGCTAACTTCATGAACTTTAAGTGAATTCAATGGAATCTTGGATAGTTCTAAGCCTTGTGATTAGATAAGATACACCACTAATCACTTAGCTTAGGGCCCTTAACCTTTGATTAGGATATAGATACACCACCTAATCAATGATTAAGACTCACTTGGACACCACCTTAATCGGCCTAATTAAGGATAAGCAAGTTAAGTGTTTGAGAGGAACACAAGACACAAAGTCTTTTCTTAATTTCAATACTCAAGCTTCTTGTTTTACAAAAGAGCAGCCAAGGCACTTATATAGCCTTGTGATTACATGAAAAGGGCTTTCCTTCTAGGCAAGGAAAGTCATTAAACTAATCCTATGCTTAGTAATACACGGTTTAAGCTAAAACATACATAAGCTGAAAGTTTAAGCTACAAAACACAAGATTTCCTTCTTAAACTCTTTCCTAAGTATTAAGAAACCTTGTTGACTCAATTTCCCTTCAAGGAAGGTAAGAGAGCATGGCTGCCACCTCAAAAGGACTGAAAATTGCATGTGTGCCATGTCATGCTTGAGTGGTCGAATGAGAGCTTGCAAAATGGTGGCGTTTCACTAGCTCCACGTGTCTCTCTCTCAAGTAGCTGAGTGGTGCTTAATCAAGCAGCTCAAAATGACCTGCTTGGCAGCCTTCCACCTTAAGTAAACCCCTTGAAGGAGGAAAACCACCAGGCTAAGCAACTGGGTGTCAAGCAGCCGGTTTCTGCCTCCAGTTGCAACGCATGTTTGACACCTCAAATGATGACTAATTGCTACGTTTATTTCATGGTTGGAAACCCCAATATGTCTAGATTACCCTACTTTTTGAATCATAGCAATTGGACGTCATTTGCCCCTTGAATCAGCCTGATTTCCCAAACCGTGCAGATTGGACTCCAAAACAGCACAGGTTTACTAATTAGCTTAGTTCACTAACCAATTGAACTCCAAATCTGGTAATTCCAATTGGAAATGAAAGCTAAGATCTTGGGGACCCAAAATATGTAAAAATTCAAGACTTAAGCTAAACTATATCATAAGAAATAAAAAGAACAAAACCGGGTTCATCCTGGCCCTGCTGGGCAGTTTTGACACCTTGGGTTTAATTGCTGATTTGAACGACCAAATGAAGTCCAAATTGGATGAAACTTGATTTGTTGGAAAGCTAACATCTTGATCTTCAAATCCATCAAAAAATATTAGACGTAAACCCTTAGTATGTTTGAGAAATTAAGCACACAAAAACGGGTTAGCTGCTGGATTTAACCCTTGCCCTGCAGTTTCAATGTTTAATCAAAACTTGGATGATTTATTCATCCTTAAACCAGCATAATAAGATTACCTAATTTGATTTGATTCTTTTTTAACAAAACAGATGGAGGGATTTCCATCAACAATGGTAAATGGTATGTTGTTAGAAAATACAGTGAAATATTTTCAAGAGTAATGTCTACTTCACAGATGGAGGTGGAGTTAATAGACTGCTTGCAGAGTTTGGGCAATTTAAGCAAGTTTTGAATTGCAATGGATTGAAACAAAATGTCTCCCTAAAGTGTCCTTGGTTTCTCTTATATGGAATCGTCGATAGTTAATGGTTTCAGAACTTATGTACCATAGAACAAGCCTCTTCAAGATCCTACAATTCAGGGGATATTATATCAAGAACCCCTACATAGCTCACTTAGATGAAATTTGTGAGCTAGAGAAGAAACTATCTACAATCAATGAAGCAAATTAAAGTAATTGCCACTTGAATCCAAGAAACACACAAAATGACACCCATATGATGAGGAAATATAAGCTCAAAGTTACATGTACCCACTGACTTAGACAGTCTATACCATCAGACTTATAGGTTGAATCTCATTGACCACTGGTCTCCAAATGTGCTGTAACTTGGGTCATTGAAATGCATAGTCTAATCAAAACTTTCCTATCTGATGGAATGCATAAGCTGCAAGTGGGCTAAACTCAGAACTTGTGCATCAGAATTCCACCCAGTTTGCAGACTTTGACTTATTTAGCAGTTTTGAATAACCGAATGACCTCTAATCCACTTGAAACTTGTTTCATATGAAAGATATCTCCTTATACTCAAAGTCAGGATGGAAAATCCTTGCGTAAATCATGGTGATCATGGACAAAAGTTACTTCAAAATCGGTCCTTGTGCACTGATCAAAACTGCCAAGTTGATTAAACTTGTGTATTCCGCCCATACTTGGTTTTCCTTATGCATTTAACCTCAAAATGAGTCAACGGCCTTTCATAGGACACATTTGTAACAACCCCCAACCCTAGGGCTGGGAGTGTTATTGATTCTTAAATTTCTGGGGTGAAACGGACAAAGTTTCGCCTGCAAACTGGCCATTTTTCAGGCTTAAAGCCTTACATCACAACCTCTGCGTTGAATAGAAGTATAAAAGGATATCAAATCAAGCTCAACGGCTGCATACCGGAGATCACAACTCTACGGGCCACACACCCGGATTACAAGGGTTTACATCCCAAAAACAAAAATTTCCAACTAAAAGGATGTCATAGCATTCAGGTGGATGGCTCATATGACCATACTTACTAAATGCATTAGAGCACCTTCGACTTGTTATTCAAAATCTCCGTCAAATTTGATACTTGAGATCAAACTATATCTACTTTATATAGATCCATCTGACAAAGAAGAATATACGAGTAGAATATGTGTGAGATAAGTAGACATTACCAATGTCACAAATCTCCAATGATATAATAATAATCTTCATTCCTCACTAACCAATTTTCTCAGTATCTTAACTCCATACTCCATATCCCATAAAGAAAATCTCAACCTGGCTCTGATACCAAATCTGTACCGCCCCAAATTAAACATGTTTCATTGTTTATATTCTCCTTAATAAATCACTCAATTGTAATCTGATAAATCCAATGATAGGAGCGTTATCGCCGTCTCAAAGGATAAGGCTTGAAGTATGTGTCCTGGAATAACATAGTTAAGCATAACCTCAACCGTACACATTCACACATGATCATCCATTCACAATCAAGTGTTAACCAATGTAAGATTTATAAACCATAGTAAGATAATTCACCATATAATCTATGTCCTCGTACAGCGAAGAATTCAAAATTCAGCTTTAAAGTATGCATATACTGTATCACCGCTGATTCATACAGCTTTCCTTGCTTAACTTATTCTGTTCCGTTGCTTCGCTAGCATGAGGGCAATTCTCTAAGCATTTGCCTAGAACAAAACATGAAAAACATTTCGAACTGTGAGTCGAAGCTCAGTACATGCATTCCCGAGTTGTTAAATGATCATTGAAACACTGATTGGGCCTGCTTTGCAATTCATTTAAGGTCAAAACAGGGAATGAGATGAATATAAAGCTGCATTGCTAATTATTATCTAATAGTGAACCCCTTGATACTGTTACGATCTATGCATAGGTGTACACTTGCCAAGCCGATCGGGGACCTGGCCCGAAACGGCGCGGGTAACTGAAGGGCGAATGCCTTATAGATGATAACTGGCGGGGTCACTAATTAACTGATAAATCACTGTGTAAACTGATTCATTGATGTACTTACCAAAACATGATAACGTTGATAAATACACTCTGATTTCTAAAGATACGGGTAATGGACGTACTTGAAGTCTTTAAAATGATATTTCACTTGATAATACGTATGCACAAAGGGAAATGATAGACCAGGCCCCATTTCTATTTAAGAAATATAATTACAGATAAATGTAGTTAGTAAACCATATTCACTGACATAATTCGTAACTTTAATGAAAATTGATTAATTAAAAAGGCTTCTACAATTCTAATAATTCAATATAAGATAAGTTAAACCAAGATGATCTAAAAAATAAATCAGTTAGGATTAGTGAACTTAAAATATAACAAATTGAAACCAAATAGATCACATTGGAATACTTGAGCTGCTAACGAAAAGATTTCAATTGAAATAAATGAAATATGTGTTTCTGATGTTTCTGAAATGGATAATGGAAACTATAATGCTTCTGAAATGGATAATAGAAGGTTTAATACTTCTGAAATGAATGACAAATGGTTTAATGCCACAAGGGGTGCTGTAAGGTTTTCATAAAATCTCATATAACACCCTAATTTGGTCCAATGGACACTGATTTTGAGTCATTATTCTGCTCACTTCCCAAATTTTATTTTCATGCTCATTTAACTTGGTTTTCAACCCAAGTAAGCTTCTATGCATAATAACACTTGTTGAAGTCACTACACTTTGTAATTTCCTTGCAATACCCATAATTATATAGAAACTTCTGAAAATATTACCAAATATCACGATTTCTGCATTCACTCATGTTACCGTTTGATGGCCTGTATTAGAAAATCCATATCTTTCACTCCCGACCTCCAAATAAGATGTGGAACCCCAATATGAAAAGCACATAATGTCCACTAAACATTGTAATTAGGACACAAAGCACGATTCACATAGTAAGGTCCCTAAAATTAGGGTAGAACACAGACGTGCATAATTTCAGTTCAATCTGTGCAGTCGTAGCAAAACAACCATAACTTTTTCCACAGAGCTTAGATTAAGGCCATTCAAAATGCATGTGAAAGCTAACTCATTGATATATCCACACACCAAAAATAAAAAATTTTCAATGATCCAATCAATACCAGTTTTTTCGTAAAATCCACTGTTCAAAACTGCTCCCAGTTTCGATGCATTCTGCACAGTCTTTAGTAAATTGGTCATAACTTTGCCACACAATTCAAAATTGAGTAATTCTAGGGCCTATTGAAAGATGACTCATTGAGGTATCTTGACACCAAAATTCATAATTTTCCAATGTCCCATGAAGTACCAGTTTATTCCCAAAGGCACCTCTATTTTGGGTTTGTTTATAGCATAATAGCACTTATTTGCAAGCTTTTCTTGACATAACCACCCACTAAAATCACTCTCTAACTTATATAAATCAGCATAAACATCTTGATTTCATTATCAATCCCAAAGATCACAAAATCTTACTTAAAATAATCAAAATCCATCATTACACCCTAAACTTGCATGAATATGGACAACCTCCATCTTTTCTTTCTTTCAAGATGATCCAACCAATAAAACCTCAAAATAATTCTTGATTGCATCAAAACAACATGATTCATGATCCAAACTAATGTAAAACCAAGAAGTAAACAAAGTTGGATTTAAAGATTACCTCACTTAAGCTTGAATATAAGAAGATGTGAAGGTGGTATTGTGTTTGGTGCTAGTGGTGGTTGAGGGGGTGGCCGCTGGTGGTGCTGTGGTGGCGGGGCTGCCTAGTAGCAGCCTCGGCTGGTGGCAGAAGGTGGCAGTAGCCACCAGAAATCAGCACAGTAGCAGCAACCCATGGGGAGAGACAGGAGGAGAGGAAGAATACTAGCCTTTGCTTGGTGGAAAAAAATGGCTTTGATGTTTATCTATAATACTTGGCTAATATTTAAGCATGAAAAAGAGACTTTTTGCTAATTAATATTTAGTGCAAATAATGGTGTTTAACTTAATTTAATTAAACCCAAATTTTTGGGCCATAATTTGAGCCCAAAATGGCTCGGGCCGTAAACCGGGCCCAAATAAATTGGGCCATACTTATTGAATTTGGGCCCAAGTTTATGCATGGTTAAAACTTAAATTTTTGTGACATTATAAAAAATAATTTATCACTTAATTATATTTATCGGGGCATTTATCCATTTTTTCAAAATTTTTGGGTAAATCAAACTTGAATTGCAAAGTGGGGCTCGAAATGAATTTTCCTAACTGGGATGATTAAATGAGATAAATAAATGTGAAAAATTAATAACATGGCTTGATCATGATTTAGGGTCCGGCTATTACAGCCTTCCCCCCTTAGAGAGTTTCGTCCTCAAAACTTATGAACTTTGACGATCATGCAAGGTGATTTCAAATAGATATGAGTACTTGACTTTCACTTCTTGCTCAGTTTCCCAAGTAACTTCTGGGGAGGTATGATTTGCCCAAAGTAATTTGATTAAAAATATCTGCTTAAGGCTTAACTGCTTAATCCTATGATATAACATCTGAACTGGGTGCTCTTGAAAACACAAGACCCCTAATGACTGCAATAGATTTGATTATGACAGCATGGTCAGGATCTAAAATGTATCGGCTGAATTGCGAGGTAAGGAACACGTTATGTACGTGTTTGAGTTATATAGGTAGATCTGGTGGACAAGTTATGGAATTCGACCTTTCAAGGAACTGATATGGTGAAACTTTCTTACTCCCTTAATTGATGAAACTTTCTGAAAAACCTTGTTATATACATGAAAGTCCAGGAATCTCCTTCTTTTATCAATATAGCGTTTTTGTCGCTTTCAATCGGATATTTTCAGGAATCTTCTACCATGTGTCACCTCATTAAATGCTGGAGAAGATCTTCATGACCTACAGGATGATTTGTTGTCAATGTCCGCCGTCATTTTATCCTGATGTTTAATGAAGGATTCTCTGCTAGTGCTATCATAACGTTGACTGCTGGGAGTTCCATACGTTCTTCAAATACAAATGTTGGTAGTAGGTCGTGAAGCACTACAGGCTCCAATTTAGAAGAGTTGATCCATTGATATTCTTAGATGCTTGCCTATGTGTTTCAGGATGATAAGAACTGTAAAAGTTCAATTTAGTTCTAAAGGCTCTTTGCAGTGCTTGCCAAAACAGGTTTGAAACCTCTGATCTCTATCAGACACTATATTTGAGAGAATCCCATGACAAAATCCATTGAAATTGAATCCCTTTCTCAAGATTGTGCTTTATTCTTTGCAGCTTAGGATCGCTATCCTAATTCACTCTAATTTCCTTCATTAGGGAGGGCGGTAAAATAAGCACCGGCAGTTGAACATTCGCCTTCCTATGCAATGCTAATTGAATGTCAAAGTCCTCAAGCTCTCTCAAGAGATGCAGTTGAGTATTCACTACAGTGTTCAAGGTATGTTGTTCCTTCCTGTTCAAGGCGTCTGCCCAATATTTTCCTTTCTTGGTTGACATTGGATCTGCCACCACTGATACTTCATGTAGATTGAGCTTCTTCTAAGTGAAGATATACTTCGGACTCTGATGGTCAATATAGATTGCACAAGGTGCACCTTACAAGTAATGTTTTCAAATTCTCAGTGCACCTGGATTATGGGTAGGGTACCACCCATAAGACTTGAATTGTTGGGAGGGATAAGGTACCACTATATCTTCTTGCTAACTTTGTAGCCTGCTTCAACAAATTGATCAGGGAAGATAATATTTGACAAATCCTTTCTAAACTCGATAATTCCCTACTAAACTCAAACGGTTTCTAATCTCAGTGCATTAGTGGGCCTTGAGCACTTGGTAACTACTTCCACCTTTTGCAAATTAACCTTAATCTCATCCTTTGAAACCATATGTTCCAAAAATACCATTGCTTCTAACCAGTACTCATACTTCTTGCATTTGTTGTGTAATTGATGTTCCCTCAAGGTCTGCACCACTATCCTCAAATGAACAGGATATTCATATCTGTCCTTGGAGTATTTCAAGATATCTTTTATAAACACCGCCACAAACTTGTCTAAATGGGGTGTGAAACTCTATTCATAAAATCCATAAAGGCTACAGGGCCATTGACTAGGCCAAAAGGCATCATAGTAAATTCATAGTGACCCAAACATGGTCCTTAGTGTGGTTTTTAGAATGTCTTCAGGTATAATCCTAAGTTGATGGTACCCTGACCTCAAATCGATCTTAGAAAAGACTCCTGCTCGCTACCGTTGATCGCACAAATCATCTACTAGGGGCAATGGGTATTTGTTTTTGATGGTGATTTTGTTCCGCTCCCTGAAATCAATACAGAACCTCAAGGTTCCATTCTTTTTCTTTACAAATAGAACTGGGCATCCCATTGAGAAACATTTGAATGGTCTGATAAATACTTTCTGTAATAGCTCATCTAACTGAATCTTCAGTTTTTTAAGCTCTGTTGGAGCTATACGGTATGGGGCGTTGAAGATAGGTTGAGCATAAGGGATTAATTCAATCTCATAATCAATTTCTATTTGCGGAGCGTCCCTGGTAATTCTTCAGGAAAACATCTATAAATTCGCAAACTATCGGGATATCTTCTGCTTTTCTTCCTTAGGATGAATGTTAATAGCATAACACCAATGCACAACATATCCTTGACACAAGAGCTCACTTGTTTTCATAACAGAATTTAAAGGACAGGGTTTTTCCTCTTTGTGACCATGAAACATAGTTCTCTCCCTTATTCATCTCTTGAATTAACCTTAGGGTCATCACAATCCATCTTGACCCCATAAGTATACAACCAGTTCATTTTCAGCATGACATCAACGTCTGATGAGCCAAATTGAATCAGAACTCCAGGGAATACTATCCCATCAATAGTAATTGAAACAAGTTTATGAGAGATAAAGCACTCAACTCTAGAGTTGTTGGATAACTTGATTCTATAATTAGTTTCTGCCTCCTTATTCTCAAGATTCACTTGCGTGGTAGATCGTGTGAATATAATTGAATAAGTGGCAATTGAATCAATCAATACACAAAATGGTTTCAAAATTAAAGGAGAGTTCCAGTAACTACCACGCCAGATGTGGCAGTATCCTTCTTGCTGAACACATACGATCTTCCTACAGCTGCAGGCCTTGGAGGCGGGAGCCCTTGTCTACAGCCTTCAGTCTTCGAGAACTAGTAGCAATGAGGTGCCCTGGGCCACCGTACCATATGCATTTGTTAGTTCCCACTTGGCAATCCGGAGTGTTGTGGTTAGTTCTTCTAGAAATCTACTCGAAGTGAAGTCAGGCCCTAAAAGCCTATTCAAAACAATACTCCACCAAATATCGGTTTCACTAGCTAGATGAAATGTTCCAATGCTCACCCTTTTATCATCTAGAATCTCTATTACAGTGAAAACTTTCTCCATTCCTCAAATCTATTCTTCAGGTTCCACTAGGTTATACTTTCCACTCTAGAGTTCTTTAGTATGAATCAGTTAAAGACATTTTTTCAAGAGACAGTAACCCGTCAAAATTTCTCACTGATGCAATCCAAATGCATGACAAAGATTTTGATTGTTAAACTTAACCTTTATGTAAGTGATCTTCAATAGAAAGCTGAGGTTGGATCAGCTAAAAAGGGTAGACACATTGCGTTTCCCTTAGCAATGGATTCCACAAGTTAGACAACAATCAACCCCTATGCAAAGTATAGTTAAGATCAACCTTCTGTTCAGGCATGCTACAAAATTATCATCTACTGACATGGGCGTAACCCAATCACAATTAAGCTACTAGTAACAATTGGGCTCTTAAAAACAGGAAAAAGTGATCAGAACTGATGAAGATATGACATGAGAGTGAATGATGATGCAACTGGATGGGGAGATTCCATCAAGACAAAACGATGAAGCCCCTGGTCAAAGTGAGGAGTATCCAATAGTTGATAGTCTAATAAGGACAATGGTAAATGGTATGTTGTCAGAAAATACAGTGAAATATTTTCAAGAATAATGTCTACTTCACAGATGGAGGTGGAGTCAATGGACTGCTTGTAGAGTTTGGGTAATTTAAGCAGGTCTTGAATTGCAATGGATTGAAGCAAAATGTCTCCCTAAAGTGTCCTTGGTTTCCCCTATATGGAATCGTTAATAGTTAATGGTTTCAAAACTTATGTACCATAGAACAAGCCTCTCCAAAATCCTACAATTCAGGGGATATTATATCAAGAACCCCTATATAGCTCACTTAGATGAAATTTGTGAGCTAGAGAAGAAACTATCTGTAATCAATGAAGCAAATTAAAGTAATTGCCACTTGGATCCAAGAAACACAGAAAATGACACCCATATGATGAGGAAATATAAGCTCAAAGTTACAGGTACCCACTGACTTGGACAGTTTATACCATCAGACTTATAGGTTGAATTTCATTGACCACTGGCCTCCAAATGTGCTGTAACTTGGGTCATTTAAATGCATAGTCTAATCAAAACTTTCTTATCTAATGGAATGCATAAGCTGCAAGTGGGCTAAACTCAGACCTTGTGCATCAGAATTCCACCCAGTTTGTAGACTTTGACTTATTTAGCAGTTTTGAATAACCGAATGACCTCTAATCCACCTGAAACTTGTTTCATCTGAAAGATATCTCCTTATACTCAAAGTCAGGATGAAAACTCCTTGCGTAAATCATGGTGATCATGGACAAAAGTTACTTCAAAATCGGTCCTGCTGCACTGATCAAAACTGCCAAGTTGATTAAACTTGTGTATTCGCCCACACTTGGTTTCCCTCATGCATTTAACCTCAAAATGAGTCAAGGGCCTTTCATAGGACACATTTGTAACAACCCCCAACCTTAGGGCTAGGAGTGTTACTGATTCTTAAATTTTTGGTGCGAAATGGACAGGGTTTCGCATGCAAATTGGCCATTTTTCAGGCGTAAAGCCTTACATCACATCCTCTGCATTGAATAGAAGTATAAAAGGATATTGAATCAAGCTTAACGGCTACACACCGGAGATCACAACTCTACGGGCCACACACCCGGAGTACAAGGGTTTACATCCCAAAAACAAAAATTCCAGCTAAAAGGATGTCATACCATTCATATGGGTGGCTCATATGACCATACTTACCTAAATGCATTAGAGCACCTTCGACTTATTATTCAAAATCTACGTCAAATTTGCTGCTTGAGATCAAATTATGTATACTTTACATGGCTCCATCTGACAAAGAAGAATATACGAGTAGAATATGTGTGAGATAAGTAGACATTACTAATGTCACAAATCTCCAATGATATAATAATAATCTTCATTCCTCACTAACCAATTTTCTCAGTATCTTAACTCCATACTCCATATCCCATAAAGAAAATCTCAACCTGGCTCTGATACCAAATCTATACCGCCCCAAATTAAACATGTTTCACTGTTTAGATTCTACTTTATAAATCACTCAACTATAATCTGATAGATCCAATGATAGGGGCGTTACCACCGTCTCAAAGGACAAGGCTTGAAGTATGTGTCCTGGAATAACATAGTTAAGCATAACCTCAACCATACACATTCACACATGATCATCCATTCACAATCAAGTGTTAACCAATGTAAGATTCATAAACCATAGTAAGATAATTCACCACATAATCTATATCCTCATACACCGAAGAATTCAAAATACAGCTTTAAAGTGTGCATATACTGTATCACTGCTGATTCATACAGCTTTCCTTGCTCAACTTATTTTCTTCCATTGCTTTGCTAGCATGAGGGCAATTCTCTGAGCATTTGCCAAAAACAAAACATGAAAAACATTTCGAATTGTGAGCCGAAGCTCAGTGCATGCATTCCTGAATTATTAAATGATCATTGAAATACTGATTGGGCCCGCTTTGCAATTCATTTAAGGTCAAAACAGAGAATGAGATGAATATAAAACTGCATTGCTAATTATTATCTGATAGTGAACCCCTTGATACTGTTACGATCTATGGATAGGTGTACACCTGCCAAGCCGATCGGGGACCTGGCCCGAAGTCGCGTGGGTAACTGAAGGGCGAATGCCCTATAGATGGTAACTGACGGGGACACTAATTAACTGATAAATCACTGTGTAAACTGATTCATTGATGTACTTACCAAAACATGATGACGTTGATAAATACACTCTGATTTCTAAAGATACAGGCAATGCACGTACCTGAAGTCTTTAAAATGATATTTCACTTGATAATACGTATGCACAAAGGAAAATGATAGACCAGGCCCTATTTCTATTTAACAAATATAATTATAGATAAATGTGGCTAGTAAACCATATTCACTGACATAATTCGTAACTTTAATGAAAATTGATTAATTAAAAAGGCTTCTACAATTCCAATAATTTAATATAAGATAAGTTAAACCAAGATGATCCGAAAAATAAATCAGTTCAGATTAGTGAACTTGAAATACAACAAATTGAAACCAAATAGATCACATTGGAATGCTTGAGCTGCTAACGAAAAGATTTCAATTGAAATAAATGAAATATGGGTTTCTGATGTCTCCGAAATGGATAATGGAAAGTATAATGCTTATGAAATGGATAATAGAAGGTTTAATACTTCTGAAATGGATGAAAAATGGTTTAATGCCAGAAGGGGTGCTATGAGGTTTTCATAAAAGCTCATATAACACCCTAATTTGGTCCAATGGACACTGATTTTGAGTCATTATTCTGCTCAGTTCTCAAATTTCATTTTCATGCTCATTTAACTTGGTTTTCAACCCAAGTAAGCTTCTATACATAATCACACTTGTTGAACTCACTACACTTTGTAATTTCCTTGCAATACCCATAATTGTATAGAAACTTCTGAAAATATTACCAAATGTCATGATTTCTGTATTCACTCATGTTACCGTTTGATGGTCTGCATTAGAAAATCAATATCTTTCACTCCTGACCTCCAAATAAGATGTAAAACCCCAATATGAAAAGGGCATAATGTCCACTAAAAATTTCATTTAGGACACAAAGTATGATTCACCTAGTAGGATCCCTAAAATTAGGGTAGAACATAGACGCGCACAATTTTAGCTCAATCTGCGCAGTCGTAGCAAAATGACCATAACTTTTTCCACAGAACTTGGATTGAGGCGATTCAAAATGCATGTGAAAGCTAACTCATTGATATATCCAACACCAAAATAACAAATTTTCAATGATCCAATCAATATCAGTTTTTTCGTAAAGTCCACTGTTCAAAACTGCTCCCAGTTTCGATGCATTCTGCACAGTCTTTAATAAATTGGTCATAACTTTGTCCACACAACTGGAAATTGAGTAATTCCAGAGCCTATTGAAAGATGATTCATCGAGGTATCTTGACACTGAAATTCATAATTTCCCAATGTTCCATGAAGTACTAGTTTATTCCCAAAGGTACCCCTATTTTGGGTCTGTTTATAGCATAACAGCACTTATTTGCAAGCTTTTCTTGACATAACCACCCATTAAAATCACTATCTAACTTGTATAAATCAGCATAAACATCTTGATATTCATTATCAATACCAAAGATCACAAAATCTCACTTAAAACAATTAAAATCCATCATTACACCCTAAACTTACATGAACATGGCCAACCTCCATCTTTTCTTTCTTTCAAGATGATCCAACCAATAAAACATCAAAATAATTCTTGATTGCATCAAAACAACATGATTCATGATCAAAACTAACATAAACCTAAGAATTAAACAAAGTTGGATTTAAAGATTACCTCACTTAAGCTTGAATATAAGAAGATGTGAAGGTGGTATTGTGTTTGGTGCTAGTGGTGGTTGAGGGGGTGGAAGCTGGTGGTGCTGTGGTGATGGGGCTGGCCAGCAGCAGCCCCGGCTGGTGGTAGAAGGTGGCGACAGCCACCAGAAGTCAGCACAGTAGCAGCAGCCCATGGGGAGAGAAAGGAGGAGATGAAAAATACTAGCCTTTGCTTGGTGAAAAAAAATGACTTTGACGTTTATCTATAATACTTGGCTGATATTTAAGCATGAAAAAGAGACTTTTTACTAATCAATATTTAGTGCAAATGATGGTGATTAACTTAATTTAATGAAACCCAAATTTTCGGGCCATAATTTAAGCCCAAAATGACTCGGGCCGTAAACCGGGCCCAAATAAATTGGGCCATACTTATTGAATTTGGGACATTATGAAAAATAATTTATCACTTAATTATATTTATCGGGGCCTTCTATCGATTTTTTTGAAATTTTTCGGTAAATCAAACTTGAATTGCAAAGTGGGGCTCGAAATGAATTTTCCTAACTGGGATGATTAAATGAGATAAATAGATGTGAAAAATTAATAACATGGCTTAATTAAATAAATAAACATGATTTAGGGTCCGGCTATTATATTGAATATCCCCTCCTGGGGCCTTGAGATTGAATGGTGTGGGAAATGATGGAATTCTGCAAAATAAAATTACTAATGGAAATAATGGCCCTTACTTTTGCCAAAGGTCAAGACCTTTGCGGGCTCTTTTCTTATTTTTGTTTTTCTGTATATATATATATATATATATATATATATATATATATATATATATATATATATTTTGAATGACGACTAGGAGTAGAAAATCTACTCAATAGTCATAGGGATCTTGAGCATAGGGACCACACAATGGGTCATAATTTGAAGATGAGTCTGGTTAGTAGCGAAAATGGAAGTAATTATCTTGTAGAAATTTGCAACGTAAGCCATATTTTGTTGGAACAAGACCGGAAACATCGATTTGGAATGGATATTGTAATGGTATGAGGATTTGAGTATGACTTTGGTCAACTGGACAAATGTAAATGTCTGGGAATACTTTGGAAACAAATTTGAAAATATGAGGTTCAAAAGCTGCTCAATATTCAAGCTGTTTGTGGAACCACTTGAAATAATTGATATACCCAGTGGGCATAACGATAAGAAACAGATGATTATTAACATTTTGAACAAGCTTTTGATAAGCTTTGATAAGTTTGAGATAACTGTAAAATGATATTTCAGAGGAATTATACCATTCTTGATAATCAATGAAGATAGCATTTTCATTGTATCTTAGCCCATAGAATGATGTATAGTAGAATTCATGGTCACGAAGATAGAACAGGAGCGGTTCATGTGGAAAATTTGGTAGTTGTATGGAATTGGAGTCATTAGGTACTTGTAAGCTGTTGCCTTTGTCGTTGTCGTTCATCGTGAGATTTGTGTGGAAATGTTCTGATAATTCAGAAGAAGGTATTTGAGTAGAAGATGAAGGATGTTGAATTGAGGCCTAAGGAAATTCTTCAGTTTGTGAGATTTGAAATAGATTTGGAACAGAGATTGCATAGGGAGTATGAGTTTGAGTATTAGAGGTCATGGTAAATGACTGAGAGGTTTGAATTGTTGATAACTAAAAATAAATTATGGTTGTTGTCAGAAATGGTGTAACTTATAGTGAAAATATTGTAAAAACATTTTCATTTGAAAACTTTTGAAAATAGTTTACTCTGTATTGAATAGGTGTAGGCTATATGATTTGATATTGAGCTATGCATGTATTAAGTATTCTAAGATTGGTTTTCCAATATTCTATGGTTTTCTCTATATCATGACGCTGGTACACTAATTGATAATGACACCATCTCTTACAAAATTCATTGAAATCTGTTGATACAATATGATTGCGCAAGCTAATGTTTAATTCTTTTAGTTGTTGATTTATTTCTTGCAATTCTTTGTGATCATTATTGAGTCGTTTAATGACTTCAAGTTTTTCTAATTTGTACTAATATTTCAGATTATTACATTCAATTATATTGATTTGTCTTGATATTGAGGTGTTTTGTAATAAAGATAAATTTTTTTGATAAACAAGGGTAACAAATTTGAATGATATTGTGGTTCCCATAATTTCTGTATGCACACCAATTCGATCTACTTTGAATGGATAAATTTGAGTAATAAAAGGAGTTTCAAGAATAATTTCTTGACTTATATCTCGTACTAAAATGAATGAATTTTTGAAACAATATCTTTGATTGCATATGTGAGCATTTGATAATTTATACTTAATTTGTAATACTATACCATTAGCACTATGAAGTCGTTCTTTTGTCTTTTCATAATATATTGAGGGAATTAATCCTTCTTTTATACAATTTTGAACTACACCACTATCTAATAGTGCAATAGTACTGAATTCAAAACTATCTTTAATTTTAAGAGTAATATGAATATACCATTTTTGAAAATTTATTTGATTAATTGTTGAAACAAAGTGTTGATCTATAGGAGTATCTTCTGATTGAATGTTAGAAGAAGAAGGTCTATTTTCTATTAATGTTAATCTTGTTTCTAATTCAAGATCTTTTGTTTGTGATGAACATAAATCTTTGTGTAAATTTTTAATTTGTTCTTTTAAAATATTAATTTTATTTTTTACGTCTTGAATATTAACTGCTTTTAAAATATTTGGAATCTCACGTGTTTCAAATATTTTATTGATACTTACCTTATGAGGAGGTTCTAAAGAATCTTCTTTTATTAATATACTTTTGAGTTTTTATAAATACTGTTTTCTTACTTCTGTATCTTAAATTTGTTCAATTAAATCTAATGAAAACTCTTTTTCACTATTATTAGTAGTTATGACATTAATACACTTATAGCATAATCTTGAGGACTCATTACCTGATGAATATTCATTTGAATCGCTTTCTAATTCATTGATATTATTATCTTCATAATCAGAGGAGGACGATGAATTTTCTGATTGACTAGGTGTATTTTTGAGTTCAAATAATGCAATTAATTTATCTTGAATATCTGGATGTTCTGCACAAATTTCATTTAGTTTCTTTTTAAGTTTACAATTTTTTGCATAATGACCTAATTTACCATATTTATAGTAAGTATTAGCATTATCGATTTTCTGTTTTGGAGTAGTCTTTTTAGTACTTAATGTTTTGTAATTTGGCTTTCTTGTAATATATTGTTTCTTCTTACTAATTTGAGTGTTTCTTTGTTTTTTGACAGATGGTGCTTCTAACTTTGGAAGGCAAAAGGCTTCACAAAAAGAACCTAATTCTTTTCGTTTAGCGGCTTTATCTGTTGAATATCTTGCTTGTAATTTTAACTCATTGCATAATAAAATTTCTTCTTTTTAATAAAACTTAATAATTGACCAAACGTAATTTGTTCGAATGGAATTGGACCTTCGCCAATGAATTCACTTAATTTATTGAATATTCTTTGAGAAAATAAAGATGGTAATCCTGAAACAAATTTTTCTTTCCAATAAGGTTGACGACAATCTTCTCTTTTTAATAGGTATGTTAAAAATGTAACTTTATACCAATTGTAATCTTTGAGAGTTGGACATCTTAAATTTGTTAAAAGAATATCTATAGCAGCATTAATATCTTTAGGACTTCCAAGAAAATTAGTAACAGTTGTATAAATTAAAGTTTCTATATTGTCTAGTTATCCTTGAGAATTAGTATGAGTTCTAATTTTATTACGTTCCTCTTCTTGAATATAATTCTCCCACCAATTTTTGAGTATAACAGTGAATTCAGAGGTTAATAAATCAAAAGTTTATAAATCTGTTGCACGTTTAGTTGAATAAGTTGTATAAGCAATTAACATTCTTTGGAGTGTTACAAATATTTCATGGTGACTACGACCATCAATATTCCATTCATATATTGAATCACCAGCAAAGTTTTTAGTAATTATTGTTTTAGCATTTTCAAGATGAAGATCTGGAGGAGTTTGCTTGGAATGATATGGAATTTGCTTTTTATATATTTTATTAATATTTTGAAAATCATCATCTGATTTTGATAAATCTTTTTCTAAAATATTAACAGTATTGTTAACTGGATTGTGAGTTGAAGTTTCTGCTTCTTTTAATTTTTCATCAATTTTTGAAATTAAAAGAGTATTAATATCTGGTAATTCTGATTTATTTGAGCATCTTATTTTGAATAGGGGTTGTGCAATATTATCTGAGAAGTTTGGCTTATTCTTTTTAGTATCATTAATATCTAAATTTTCTAATTTTTCAATTAATGAATCAATTTCTTGTTTTTTAACAATTGCTTCAACTTGAGTATAGACCATATTGAATTGTTGAGACACTGTATGTAATACTTGATTTGTATAATTATTTTGATGATATACCTTTTTAATGTCACTTAGAATTACTTGACCATTTTCTGGATTATTTCTCCCTATTTTGAATGGAATGGCTGGAATATTACATTCAGGGGTAGTTAATATAATTTTTTCTAAGGGAGGAGTAAAAGAAGTAATTATTTGACCATTTTTGAGTATCCATTTTTTAGCAAAATTGATATTAGTATTTATTTCTTTGACATGGAATGGGTCTGGAAGATTATTATCAGAGGCAAACATAGCCCATCAATTAAAGAAAGCAACATTAACTTGGTGTCTTTCCATGAATGAATACCATTCTTATCTAATGAATGATTATGCATTTAAATCAAAGTGTGAAAGGAACCATTCTCTTTTGGTTTTGTTTTCTTTTCAATTGAAATTTTATCGTAAGTAATCTTTATTGATTTCAAAGGGCTTTGAAATAACATTAATTGAGGAAAACGATGGAGGTTGTATAGTTGAGTAAGTTCGTGAACCTATTGATGAAGTAGCTTCATCGATTGGCTCAACTATAGGTGCTTTGTAATAAATTTTTTGAGTATCTTCAACTTGATTATCTTTTAAATAATCATAATTAGAGGACCTAGAAGACATTGAATATAAAGTTCAAGGGAGTTTCATATTTTCTGAATATTTTGAATCTTTTTCTCTATTTGAATTAAATCTTATTAGTATTCTATCATCAGGCTCTTCTATTATTTGTTGAATATTCTTTTGAGCAATATTTCTTTGTGGTCTGGTATTTTGAATAATAAATTCTTTATGTAAACTAAATGTTTCTTCATGATCTTTTATTGATAAAGCAATATTGAAATCAAACTTTCCTATTTGATAAATTGTTTCTATCTTTTGTTTAGGAATTTTCCAATTAGACATATCAATTTGACAACTAACTTCCTTACTGTTAACCACATTTGAGTTCTTACTACTTGATGTGGATTTTATGTTCTAGTTTTAAAACCCTTTTTACTTGGAAGTGCACAAGGTTAATTGTAGACAAGCGAGTATAGAAGTATCGATCCCACGAAGAACAATAGTGATTTTAGACTTGGCCTTTCCGATTATAAAGAATAATTCAATTTATGAGTTCAATTATCAAAATGGATTAAGGAGCAAAATAAGAGTAAACAAGTCAAGAGATTTGAGAGAAATCAATAGAAGAAAAAAAAAAAAAATCTGGGACTTTGCATTTCACCTCTGATGCTAATATTGATTTACTAATTCAAATGGGAATTCAATTTGTCTTTTGTTCAATCTAAGCTACAAGCATTAGGCCATAAATTAAAAAAATGATTATAATTATAAAGTGACATAATTTATCTAGTGGTTTAGCATGAATTATTCTTTTTCGACATAACTCATCTAATTTCTAGCATAAATTATTCAATTTAAACAATTACAATTTTAAGCCCAATTTACATAATCATCATATTAGCCTACAAGGTCTAGTATTCATTTGAGATAGCAAATTAAACTAATGTCATCAACATGATTAAACATTAGTGTTAAGATGCATAAGTAGATGATGATCAAATATAAACTCAAGATTATGCAAAAGAGACAAAAATAACCCCATAAGAAATTAGTAAAAGAATATTATTATCAAGGATCCATCCTAATCCCAGAATGAGTAGTTTAGCCGGCCCTAGTTAGTGAAAACACCATTGGAATCGGTATATTTCACTTCCCATGTCCAAACCTTATACTCAATTACACAAAATTATAAAACTTAGTGTAAACTCTCAAATTTGACTCACAAATGAGATGAGAAGAGAAGAGAAAAGTAGCTAACAAAACTTATTTTCTTCTTAACCCCTCAACCCAAATGATCTTGTCTTACAAAGGCTCTCTCAACTCTCTAAAAAAAATAGAAGATAGAAGATGGGAGAATGAGAGAGAGAATGGATGAATGTATGAGTGTGAGTGTGTATGGATGGATATGAGTGTGTGGATCCCTCTTTCCCTCAACCCATGGCCCCTTTTTATAGCGGTAAATCCAACCCCTTTGGATACTCCAAAATTAATGAAAACTAATTCCAATTAATTTGGGATGTTACATGCATGGTCATGGCTAGTCACAAGTATAACATTAATTTTGATTAATGGCATTTGACTAGGTTAAGAATTAGCCATGTGGAAAAATAGGAGATCTTCTTCTTTTTTTTTCCCCCTCTCTTTCTTTTCCTTTGGGCTTAAGTTTGGACTCTAGGCATTGCACTTGTAGGAGTTCTGAGTAGAATTAATCAACTTCATCCAAATTCTTCTATTTTTAGTTTTCCTGCAAGTTTCATAAAATCTGCATTATTTACTCAAAAATATATTTCAAAGATATAAAAGTAGGTGAAATAAAGGAGAAAATTATATATAAAATATGAATTATTAACTCCCCCACACCAAGACTTTGCTAGTCCTCGAGCAAAGAACAACAACAATGCATGTATTCATTCAAACCATCAAGCAGGAAATGAATAGGATTAGGTAAGAATATCAAGTGACCCAACTATGAATGCCCACTCCAAATCACATATATCAATTCACTACTAACCCACAACTTATTATCAAAGATTTCCAATTCCAACCAAGTCAATAGGCCAAGATTCAAGCAAATTAAGTACACAACGAAACCAAGTAGCAAACCATAAGCACAAAGTTTCACCCCACATAACAAAAATCACAAAAGCATCTTTTAAAATCGAGTCCCCAATGCCAAATCAATTGATTATTTTTTCTTCTTTTTTTTCCCTCTTTTTGAGACTTTGAATTTTTTTTTTTTTTTTTGGGTTTTCAGAAGTTACTTAATCTCATGTGCTTTCTTGAGTGGATAAAGATATGAATGAAGATAACACTTAGAGAAACACTTAGTACATATTCAGGCAATTAAAGGTATAAATAGAAATAGGACCTGAACATTAGTACCGAAATCAGAACTCAATTAATTTAATTTATTTGATTTTCTTCTTTTGGGATTGAAAAGTCAATGGGGAACTCAATGCTTATCGAATACTCATCACAACATTGTAAATGGGGTTACATCTCATACTCAAAATCGGCTACATAGTGACATTAGCACAACAAAAATTATAGCCCTCGACTAGTCAAAGCTAGAAATAATCTCTAGTGAGCATGGGTCATATGAATCAAATCCACATAATAGGAAGAAAACATACATAAGTTGAACACTCAAGCCCTTCCCAAAATCAAATTCACTCACAAATTGTCAAGTTTCAATTTTCCTCAAAATTTTCATTTTGCCTTCCCCTCACACCTAGATCTCACATTGTCCTCAATGTAGAAAACAATAAGATAAAGAAAAATGGAGAAAAGAGCAACACAACCTGATAGCATGAGGAAGTTATTTCCATGTAAGCTCAACAATCAAACTCCCAAAGTACCTTCACAATCATCACTAACCTCAAAAGCCAAAAACCAAGTGAAGAATCACACCCTAAAACACAAGCACACCTTGATCAAAAAGAAAAATAGAAAAAATAAAAGACTTAAAAAAAATAAAAGGCTTAAAATCACCTAAAAAGATTGGGTCGCCTCCCAACAAGCGCTAAGTTTAATGTCTTCAGCCAGACAATATCAAGCAGAGGCTTTGAAAATGTTAAGCCTAACCCTCGTGTTCATGACCGAGACATCCATCACGCCTGATCTATAGTAATGGTGGCATTAGCTGTGGCTAGGAAGGGACGACCTAAAATAAGAAGGATCTGCTTATAAGCATGAGTAGGGTCCATGTCTAACACAACAAAGTCAAGAGGGAAGAATCCTTTATCAATTTGCACCAAGACATCACCTATTCGCCCCTTAGGAGCCCTAACTGACCTATCAGCAAGCTGAAGGGTACAGTTGGAAGGTTGCAGTTCACCTAATCCCAACTCTAAGTAAACAGAATATGGTATCAAATTGACACTAAAACCCAAATCTAAAAGTGCCCTTTCAATTTTGTGATTGTCAATAAAACATGAAATGGTAGGGACACCAGGATCTTTGAACTTAGGGGGAGTATCACATTTCAGAATTGAACTCACTTGTTCACTTAGAAGAACCTTTTTAGACTTGTCATCTTTAGATTTTTTTTTAAAAGTGCACATGTCTTTAAGGAACTTAGCATAGGCTGGGATCTGTCTAATCGCTTCTAAGAGGGGAAGATTGACCTTAACTTGCTTGAAGGTCTCAAGGATGTCATCTCTTTGCTTGTCTTGCTTGGAAGGGAATAGTGCAGACAAAGCTTGAGGGTAAGGAACCTTTGGCTCATATGTCACAATGGGGTTAGACATAACAGGAGAAGGGGATGGGTCATTCTCTTTTTCAATCTCAATATCACTCTTCATGGTCTCAAGTCTTTCATCTTTATCATGTTGCTTCTCACTTACCTTGTTATCTACTTTTTTACCACTCCTAAGAACCATTACAGCTTTCAATTATTCAAATTGCTGGCTTTTAGGGTTTTGGATGGGGTGACTTGAAAGTTTTCCTTCTTCTCTTCTACCTACAGCTATGGCTAGTTTCCTAACTTGGGTTTCCAATTTAGCTATAGAGTGTGAGTGAGAGTCAATAATGTGCATTTTAGACTCAATTCCTTGGACCCTAGCATCCATATTTTGCACAACAGAGGTCAAGGTATCAAGAGCAAAAAGTACCTTGTCGATATCAGAGCTCCCAGATGGAGCTTGATAGGAAGAGGGAGGAGCATATCTCTGATTTTGAAAACCAGGAAGGGTAGGTCTGTAAGACTGCGCTTGAGGATTCTCAACATTTTGAGACCTCCATGAAAAATTAGGATGATTCCTCCAACCATGATTATAGGTATTAGAATAAGGATTGTTGGATGAAGGAAATCCTTGGGCAGCATTTACTTGTTCAGTCATACAATCAGACTTACTAATACATGGACATTTAGCAGAAGCATGCATGGGACTAGCACAAATCGAACACACATCTTGCATAGAAGGGGCATTAGACACTTTGTTCATGCACAATAATTGATCAAATTTCTTAGTTAAAGCATCAATTTTACTAGAAAGGTCAATTGAATGTGAAACCTCATATATCCCCCCTTTACTTCCTAATTACCTAGGCAAATCAGAATGTGAGGAAGTAGCATGCAAGTGTGAATTTTCACTCAAGTGTTCAAATAATTCCCACGCTTCTTCAGAAGTTTTGTACAAAAAACTACCACCACATGATGCATCAACCATCTGCCTCTTATGCTCATCTAAGCCAGAGCAAAAACTTTGGACAAGTTGCCACATAGGTACCTCGTGATGAGGACAACATCGCAACAATTCTTTAAACCGTTCCCAACTTTCATGCAATTGTTCATTTTTATTCTGTGAGAAGGTGGTTATAGCACGTCTTAAGGCAGTCAGTTTACCAATGGAGAAAAACTTTTTCAAGAATTCCTTTTGCAATTGATCTCAAGTGGTGATATTGGTCTTAGTGTCCAACCAAGCTTTAGCTTTATCTTTTAAAGAAAAAGAAAAAAGTCGCAAGCGAAGAGCATCATCAGAGATATTATTTAAAAACACAGTAGAGCAAATCTCTAAGAATGCATCAACATACTTGAAAAGATTTTCAGACTCTAGCCCATAAAACGACGGAAGCATTTGGATAAGAGAATATTTAATCTCAAATGGTACCGTAACAGTGGGCATACGGGTTCTTGTTGGTGAGTCATAAGTGGCGGAAGTGAAGTATTCCTTAAGTTGCTTAGGTGGTGGGGTTGGTTGTTCTTAAGCCATTTTGTTCTTAGATTCTGATTTATTAGCTCTTATCTCACGAAGAGAGCGTTCAATTTCTGGATTATATGGTTTAAGATTTAAGCACAAAGAATGTCTACCAAGTATACACCAACAAACAACAAAAAGAAAAGAACAAAATATCCACAATAATCACCAAAAAAAAATAAGAAGAAAAGAGAAGAGAGAGATAAGAACAGAAAAATAAAAATAAAATAAAAATAAAAGCAAGATAAAAGGGAAGGGGAAAAGAAAAAAAATAAAGAGAAATAAAAGAAATAAATAAAAATAAAATAAAATAAAAGAACAAAGGAAATAAAAGGGAAGGGGATTGTTAGATTAGGTGCAATAAATAAAATTAAAAAAAAAGAGTTAGATTAGATTAGATTAGAAGGGAGAGGGAAAATAGTTAGATTAGATGGGGAAGGGAATAACAAAAATAAAGTGGTTAGATTAGGAGGGATAGGGGAATGAAACAATAAAAATAAAAGGGAAAGGATGGAGAATAAATAAATAAAATTGTTAGATTAGCAGGGAAGGGGGGGAAATAAAAGGAAGAGAAAATGCAAAAATCACTATTCGTTCTCCGATAATGGCACCAAAAAACTTGATGTGGATTTAATGTTCTAGTTTTAAAACCTTTTTATTTGCAAGTGCACAAGGTTAATTGTAGACAAGCGAGTATAGGAGTGTTGATCCCACGAGGAACAATAGTGATTTTAGACTTGGCCTTTCCGATTATAAAGAATAATTCAATTTATGAGTTCAATTATCAAAATGGATTAAGGAGCAAAATAAGAGTGAACAAGTCAAGAGATTAGAGAGAAATCAATAGAAGAAAAAAAATCTAGGGCTTTGGATTTCACCTCTGATGCCAATATTGATTTACTAATTCAAATGGAGATTCAATTTATCTCTTGTTCAACCTAAGCTACAAGCATTAGGCCATAAATTAAAAAAATGATTATAATAATAAAGTGACATAATTTATCTAGTGGTTTAGCATGAATTATTCTTTTTAGACATAACTCATCTAATTTCTAGCATAAATTATTCAATTTAAACAATTACAATTTTAAGCCCAATTTACATAATCATCATATTAGCCTACAAGGTCTAGTATTCATTTGAGATAACAAATTAAACTAGTGTCATCAATATGATTAAACATTAGTGTTAAGATGCATAAGTAGATGATGATCAAATATAAACTCAAGATTATGCAAAAGAGACAAAAATAACCCCATAAGAAATTAGTAAAAGAATATTATTACCAAGGATCCATCCTAATCCTAGAATGAGTAGTTTAACCGGCCATAGTTAGTGAAAAAACCATTGGAATTAGTATATTTCACTTCCTATGTCCAAACCTTATACTCAATTACACAAAATTATAAAACTTAGTGTAAACTCTCAAATTTGACTCACAAATGAGATGAGAAGAGAAGAGAAAAGTAGCTAACAAAGCTTATTTTCTTCTTAACCTCTCAACCCAAATGATCTTGTCTTGCAAAGACTCTCTCAACTCTCTAAAAAAAATAGAAGATAGAAGATGGGAGAATGAGAGAGAGAATGGATGAATGTATGAGTGTGAGTGTGTATGGATGGATATGAGTGTGTGGATCCCTCTTTCCCTTAACCCATGGCCCCTTTTTATAGTGGAAAATCCAACCCCTTTGGATACCCCAAAATTAATGAAAATTAATTCCAATTAATTTGGGATGTTACATGCGTGGTCATGCCTAGTCATAAGTATAATATTAATTTTGATTCATGGCGTTTGACTAGGTTAAGAATTAGCCATGTGGAAAAATGGGAGATCTTCTTCTTCTTTTTTTTCCCCCTATTTCTTTTCCTTTGGGCTTAAGTTTGGACTCTAGGCATTGCACTTGTAGGAGTTCTGAGTAGAATTAATCAACTTCATCCAAATTCTTCTATTTTTAGTTTTCCTACAAGTTTCATAAAATCTGCATTATTTACTCAAAAATATATTTCAAAGATATAAAAGTAGACGAAATAAAAAAGAAAATTATATATAAAATATGAATTATCACTACTACCTAAACTAAGACGATCTCTAACCCAAGAGGCCATCTGAGTTACGTTTGAATACTTAGCTAGGAGTCACGCACATTCTACCGGGACCACTGGGACCACCCCACCGAGACCACCTAACACACAGCTGACCAACAGACTTACTGGGGCTTACCAATAGCTGACCAATGCTAGCAACGGCTAGACACTAACTAAAGGCACAAACTTGGCTCTGATACCAGGAGGGACATGATTGACCTTGGTGGGCAATAGTTAAGGCCTAGATGTGGGATTAAAGCAGCAGGGGAGCGGAGTAGCAAACTAATATTATGCAAAGCATAATTTGAAAATGATAATTAAAACAAAATTGGAAATAATGAAATTGAAATGAACAAAACAGATGAATAAAAACTTACTTTATTTGAATCGATAAAACTTGATACAAGGATTTGAATCGAAACTCTTGGTTATGGAGTACAAGAATTATGGAGAAGGCTATTTGAGAGAAGGAGTAGGTTGAGAAGAGCATGTAGTGATGTTTTGTGATTAGTGATTACATGCTCTTGCCGATCACATGATGATGAGTCATGAGTCTTAATAAGGCCGAATTGAATTTGCTAGGAACATATTGATGGCACTTTGAATGTATTGTTAGGTGATTATAGGGATGCACTTAATTGATCTTGAATTGATGGTTGACACGTTGAATTGCATTGTTGACACCTTGAATTGTATCATTAATTGCTAGGCTTCATCAACCTAGGCAGGCAATAGTTAAGGTCTAGATGTGGGATTAAAGCAGCAGGGCAGTGGAGCAATAAATTGATATTATGCAAAGTATAATTTTAAAATGATAATTAAAATAAAATTGGAAATAACGAAATTGAAATGAACAAAATAGATGAATAAAAACTTACTTTGATTTGAATTGATAAAACTTGATACAAGGATTTGAATTGAAGCTCTTCGTGATGGAGTACAAGGAATATGGAAAAGGTTATTTTAGAGAAGTAGTAGGTTGAGAAGGGCTTGTATTGATGTTTTGTGATTTTATGATCTTGCGGATCACATGATGATGCCTAATACAACGCTATGGAGTATCTATTTATAGAATACAACATGGAATTAAATGTGTACAGGTGGACGGTAATGATTGAAAATTACATGGAATCTGGTGCTGATAACGTCTGCCGATAATCTTGAATTATTGATGCTTCGTGTTGTACTTGGACTAGAACCACGTCAAAAGTGAAACAGTATTGAGTAATAATGGACCTTGGACTGTTCTTGAATTATTGTCCTGATGAGCTGTCTTGAACAGTATTCTTGAATAATTGCTCTGATGAGCTGTCCCGAATAGTGTTTAGATAAGCTGTCTTAAACAGTGTTCTTGAATAATTGCTTTGATGAGCTATCCCAAATAATTTTTAGGTAAGCTGTTCAGAACAGTATTCTTGAATTATTGCTCTGAGAATTTGAACTGTTTGTCGTGATGAGTCATGCCTTTGATGTTAACATGATGATGAGTCATGAGTTTTGATAAGGCCGAATTGAATTTGCTAGGAACATATTGATGGCACTTTGAACGTATTGTTAGGTGATTGCAGGGATGCACTTGATTGATCTTGAATTGATTGTTGACACGTTGAATTGCATTGTTGACATCTTGAATTGCATCATTAATTGCTAGACTTTGTCTTTGGACATCTTGGATATTGAATTGCAACGTGGATATTGCTTTGAATTGAACTTGGCAACGTGGATATTGCTTTGAATTGAACTTAGGACATCCCCTCCCGAGGCCTTGAGATTGAGTGGTGTGGAAAATGATGGAATCCTACAAAATAAAATTACGCAAGGAGATAATGGCCCTTACTTTTGCCAAAGGTCAACATCTTTGCGGGCTCTTTTCTTGAATTTTTTTTTTTTTGAATAACGGCTAGGAGTAGAAAATCTACTTAATAGTCATAGGGATCTTGAGCACAAAGACCACCCCATGGGTCATAATCGGAATGAACAGAGGAGGAAGATGAGGCTGGTGAGGCGGCCTTGGATATTAACAACAATTATTTTTGTTTTTTAAGTAATTTGATCTCTTTCTTGAGTAACTAAAGTTCATCAAACTCATTGGATGAGGGAGCTTTGCCTTTATCTTTGGAGGACCGCTCTTGCTTCTTTTGAGGAGTTGATGGTGTTACTGGAATTATTTGCTGTGTTATATGCAACATTTTTGCTTAAACAACGTCTAAGGAACAGAACTTGTTAACTGCATATTTTTCTCACCATTTGATTTTGTATTCTCTGACGAGAGAGAATGATGCTGGTGACGGATAATATTGCATAATACTGAAGGACCAACAAAAAATCTATGGAATACCAAATTTCTTATGGAATAGAATTTCTGTGAGATTTGGAGAATTTGTGGTGTATTTGGAATAAAATTGGAATGAGTTTTTGACTTCTTCTGGCCATATGTTTTGAAGACTACCATAGACAGTTCACCATTCATAAAACCATAATGGAAATGTAATTTTAGGTCTTGCATCAAAATTGTTGAACCGAGAATGATTGAATGGTCAGTAGAGGAAGGTTCATACCAAGCATTTTGATAATCAATATAGTGATATCCTGAAGGATTGAATGGAACAGAAAAGGATTTGGTGATATATGTAGTAGACCAGTTTTTTTCTATAAGAACTTTGAGGATTCAACATTTGGAATAGGCTATAAAATTTGGAGTATTTTTATCTGGAAGATGTTCGATTTCTACAGATTTTGAATCAAGTAGGATAAGTTCATAAAATTGTCGTGTTTTAAACCAGGAGTCTGGAATATGGTACCAATGTGGAAGAAACGTAGCTTTGATAAATTTATTGAGTTCGAGAAGAGATTGAGGTTCGCGATATTTAGTATAGGCGACAGGATTGCGTATGGGTCTGGTGAAATATTTTGATAGATCGAAAGAAGATATTTGAGTAGAGGATGAAGGAGGTTTGCTTGAGGCTTGAGCATAGGTTAATGGAGGAAAGTCCTCAGAAGGTAGGGTTTGGAAATGGTTTGTAATAGGGATTGAATATTGAGGATGGATTTGAGTATTAGTTGTCATGGTATATTGCTGAGAAGTTTGAATTTTTCTTTCTTTCTTATTATCTTGGCTCATGTTGTTGACTGAAAATAACATATAGTTGTTGTCAGAAATGCTAAAATTTAGAGTGGAAATATTGTAAAAATTTTTTCGTTTGAAAACTTTTGAAAATAGTTCATCCCGCAGTGAATGGGTGTAGGCTATATGATTTGATATTGGGCTATGCATGTATTGAGTATTCTAAGATTGGTTTTCCAATATTCCATGGATTTTTGTAGATCATGACGCTGGCGCACTAAATGATAATGATCATGACACCATTTCTTATAAAATTCATTGAAATCTGTTGATATAATATGATTCTGCAGGCTAATGTTTAATTCTTCTAGTTGTTGATTTACTTCTTGCAATTCTTTTTGATTATTATTGAGTCGTTTAACGACTTCAAGTTTTTCTAATTTGCACCAATATTTCGGATTATTACATTCAATTATATTGATTTGTCTTGATATTGAGGTGTTTTGTAATAAAGATAAATCTTCTTGATAATCAGGGGTAACAAATTTGAATGATGTTGTAGTTCCTATAATTTATGTATGCACACCAATTTGATCTACCTTGAATGGATAAATTTGGGTAATAAAAGAAGTTCTAAGAATAACTTCTTGACGTATATTTCGTACTAAAATGAATGAATTTTTGAAACAATATCCTTGATTGCATATGTGAGCATTTGATAATTTATACTTAATTTGTAATGCCATACTATTAGCACTATGAAGTCGTTCTTTTGTCTTTTCATAATATATTAAGAGAATTAATCCTTCTTTTGTACAATTTTGATCTGCACCACTATCTAATAGTGCAATAGTATTGAATTCAAAGCTATCTTTGATTTTATGAGTAATGAATATATCATTTTTGAAAATTTATTTGATTAATTGTTGAAACAAATTGTTGATCCGTAGGGGTATCTTCTGATTGAATGTTTGAAGAAGAAGGTCTGTTTTCTATTAATGTTAATCTTGTTTCTAATTCAAGATTTTTTATTTGTAATGAACATAAATCTTTGTGAAAATTTTTAATTTGTTCCTTTAAAATATTAATTTTGTTTTTTAAGTCTTGAATATTAACTGCTTTTAAAATATTTGGAATCTCATATGTTTCAAATATTTTATTGACACTTACCTTATGAGGAGGTTCTAAAGAATCATCTTTTATTGATATACTTTTGTGTTTTTGTAAATACTCTTTTCTTAATTCTGCATCTTGAACTTGTTCAATTAAATCTAATAAAAATTCTTTTTCACTATTATTAGTAGTTATAATATTAATACACTTATAGCATAATTTTGAGGACTCATTACCTGATGAATATTCACTTGAATTGCTTTCTAATTCATTGATATTATTATCTTCATAATCAGACGAGGATGATGAATTTTCTGATTGACTAGGTGTATCTTTGAGTTCAAATAATGCAATTAATTTATCTTGAATATCTGGATGTTCTGCATAAATTTCATTTAATTTCTTTTTAACTTTACAATTTTTTGCATAATGACCTAATTTACCACATTTATAACAATTGTTAGTATTATCGACTTTCTGTTTTAGAGTAGTCTTTTTAAGACTTAATTTTTTGTAATTTGGCTTTCTTGTAGTATATTGTTTCTTCTTACTAATTTGAGTGTTTTTTCGTTTTTTGATAGATGGAACTTCTAACTTTGGAAGGCAAAAGGCTTCACAAAAAGAACCTAATTCTTTTCGTTTAGCAGCTTTATCTGTTGAATATCTTGCTTGTAATTTTAACTCATTGTATAATGAAATTCCTTGTTTTTTAATAAAACTTAATAATTGACCAAACGTAATTTGTTCGAATGGAATTGGACCTTTGCCAATGACTTTACTTAATTTAAAAATAGAGATGGTAATCCTGAAACAAATTTTTCTTTTCAATAAGGTTGACGACAATCTTCTCTTTTTAATAGGTATGTTAAAAGTGTATCTTTATACCAATTGTAATCTTCGAGAGTTGGACATCTTAAATTTGTTAAAAGAATATCTGTTGCAGCATTAATATCTTTAGGACTTTCAAAAAAATTAGTAACAATTGTACAAATTAATGTTTCTATATTGTCTAGTTATCCTTGAGAATTAGTATGAGTTCTAATTTTACGTTCCTCTTCTTGAATAAAATTCTCCCACCAATTTTTGAGTATACTAGTGAATCCAGAATAAATCAAAAGCTTATAAATCTGTTGCACGTTTAGTTGAATAAGCTGTATAAGCAATTAACATTCTTTGGAGTGTTATAAATATTTCATGGTCACTACGACCATCAATATTCCATTCATATATTGAATCACCAGCTAAGTTTTCAGTAATTATTGTTTTAGCACTTTCAAGATGAAGATCTGGAGGGCTTTGCTTGGAATAATATGAAATTTCTTTTTCCTATATTTTATTAACATTTTGTAAATCATCATCTGATTGAGATAAATCTTTTTCTAAAATATTAACTGTATTATTAACGGGATTGTGAGTTGAAGTTTCTGTTTCTTTAATTTTTCATCTATTTTTGAAATTAAAGGAGTACTAGTATCTGGTAGTACTAATTTAGTTGAGCGTCTTATTTTGAATGGAGGTTTTGCAATATCATCTAAGAAGTTTGGCTTATTCTTTTTAGTATCATTAATATCTAAATTTTCTAATTTTTCAGTTAATAAATCAATTTCTTGTTTTTTAACAATTGCTTCAACTTGGGTGGAGACCATATTGACTTATTGAGACACTGTATGTAATACTTGATTTGCATAATTATTTTGATGATATACCTTTTTAATATCATTTAAAATCACTTGACTATTTTCTGGATCATTTCTACCTATTTTGAATGGAATAGCTGGAATATTACCTTCAGGGATAGTTAATATAATTTTTTCTAATGGAGGAGTAAAAGAAGTAATTATTTGACCATTTTTGAGTGTCCATTTTTTAGTAAAATTAATATTAGTATTTATTTCTTTAACTTGGAATGGGTCTGGAAGATTATTATCAGAGGCAAACATAGCCCACCAATTAAAGAAAGTAACATTAACTTGGTATCTTTTCATGAATGAATACCACTCTTGTCTAATGAATGGTTGTGCATTTAAATCAAAGTGTGAAAGGAACCATTCTCTTTTGACTTTATTTTCTATTAAATTGAAATTTTGTCGTAAATAGTCTTTATTGATTTCAAAAGGCTTTGAAATAACATTAATTGAAGAAAACAATAGAGGTTGTATAGTTGAGTAAGTTGGTGAACCTATTGATGAAGTAGCTTCATCGATTGGCTCAGCTATAGGAGCTTTGTAATATCTTCAACTTAATTATCTTTTAAATAATCATAATTAGAGGACCTATAAAGCATTGAATTTGAAGTTCGAGGGAGTTCCATATTTTTCGAATATTTTGAATCTTTTTTTCTGTTTGAATTAAATCTTATTAATATTCTATCATCAGGCTCTTCTATTATTTGTTGAATATTCTTTTGAGCAATATTTCTTTGTGGTCTAGTATTTTGAGTAATAAATTTTGCGTCTAAACTAAATGTTTCTTCATGATCTTTTATTGATAACGCAGTATTGAAATCAAACTTTTTTATTTGATAAATTGTTTCTATCTTTTGTTTAGGAATTTTCCAATTAGAAATATCAATTTGACAACTAACTTCCTTGCTGTTAACCACATTTGAATTCTTACTACTACCTAAACTAAGACAATCTCTAACCCAAGAGGCCATCTGAGTTACGTTTGAACATTTAGGTAGGAGTTATGCACATTCTACCGGGATCACTAACACATGGCTGACCAACTGACTTACTGGGGCTGACCAACAGCTGACCAACACCAGCAACGGCTAGACACTAACTAAAGGCACAAACTTGGTCAGCCATTGGTCAGCTCCAGTAAGTCCGTTGATCAGCCGTGTGTTAGGTGGTCTCAGTGGGATGGTCTCAGTAGTCCCGGTAGAATGTGCGTGACTCATAGCTAAGTGTTCAAACGTAACTCAGATGGCCTCTTAGGTTAGAGATCGTTTTAGTTTAGGTAGTAGTAAGAACTCAAATGTGGTTAACAGCAGGGAAGTAAGTTGTCAAATTGATATGTCTAATTGGAAAGTTCCTAAACAAAAGATAGAAACAATTTATCAAATAGGAAAGTTTGATTTCAATACTGCTTTATCAATAAAAGATAATGAAGAAACATTTAGTTTAGACGAATAATTTATTATTCAAAATACTATACCACAAAGAAATATTGTTCAAAAGAATATTCAACAAATAATAGAAGAGCCTGATGGTAGAATACTAATAAGATTTAATTCAAACAGAGAAAAAGATTCAAAATATTCGGAAAATATGGAACTCTGATGGAGATCCATCCTCAAGGTCTAATAACGTTTCGTTGGTCCAAAATAATCAAGAAATCAACTCCAAAGTCACGGCCATGAGTCACTTGATGGCAAACACACAAGGTGATACACCCGGGTTCTCATCCAGATTTTTACCCGGTTTTTGCTATCTTATTACATCGGCCTAAAGCATATTTTGGTGTCCGTTTTTTGGATGATTATCAAGTTCAGGATGTTAACTTTTAAGTCCAATTGGTTTCATATCATTTGGAATTCATTTGGTTACTTAAAACAGTTCATCTCTTGAACCTGTCCGGATTGCACTGCAAAATGCACGGTTTTGGTTTTCTGGTTTGTTCAGGGGGCAAATGACGTCCAAATGCTACGATTCCAAATGGAGGGTAAACTAGACATCTTGAGGTTTCCAACCATGTAAGAAACGTAGCAAATAGTCATCATTTGAGGTGTCAAACATGCGTTGCAAGTGGAGGCAGAAACTGGCTGCTTGACACCCGGTTGCTTAGCTTGGTGGTTTTCCTCCTTCAAGGGGTTTGCTTAAGGTGGAAGGCTGCCAAGCAGGTCATTTTGAGCTGCTTGATCAAGCACCACTCAGCTACTTGAGAGAGAGACACGTGGAGCAAGTAAAACATCACCATTTTGCAAGCCCTCATTTGACCACTCAAGCATGACATGGCACACATGCATTCTTCAGTCCTTTTGAGGTGGCTAGCCATGCACTCTTACCTTCCTAGCTGGGAAAATGAGTCATCTACATTCCTTAATGCATAGGAAAGGTTTAGGAAGATAATTTAAGTGCTTTGTAAAATAAGCTTTCAGCTTTTGGTTTGTATTAGAGTAAACCGTGTGTTAGGAAGTGATTAGCAAGTTTAATGACTTTCCTCCCTTGGAAGGAAAGCTCATTTGTGTACTCTCAAGGCCATATAAAGCCTTGTATGTTCATTTTGAAGGAAGAGAGTTGAATTTTCAGTAGAGAGAAAAGACTTTGTGTCTTGTGATTTCCTAAACACTTAACTTGCTTATCCTTAATTGTGGCCGATTAAGGTGGTGATCAAGTGAGTCTCAATCTTTGGTTAGGTGGTGAATCTTATCCTAATCCAAGATTGAGGGCCCTAAGCTAAATGATTAGTGGTGTATCTTATCTAATCATCTAGCTTAGAACTATCCAAGTTTCATTAAACACTCTTGAAGTTCACAAACTAGTTCTTGGTTTCACTCCTCTTAAACCATGAATTACCTTTGTTCTTCTTAGTGTCTTTTTATCCTCCTTTACTTCCCTCACTTCCTTACTCCTTTGATTCCTCTTATCCACACAAAATCAAGCCTTGACATAGCTGATTGCATCGAACTTTCAAAAACCTTCAAAGCTATCACAAAACCGTGAAGAAGAGCTTTCCTAGGCAAGCTAGGCAGTGAATTGGCACGGTCACCCCGTGCCATCAAGCACGGCCGTGCCACTCCTGGCCGTGAGAAATTGCTTGATTTCTAGCTTCCTTCGACGTGAGTTAACTTGGGTTGCTTCCTTCCCTTGGACTTACATCATTTTTGGTATCAGAGCAAGTTCAGAACTTGGCCTGAACCCCACGTCATTCCCAGCTTATCTCTGAAGTCATTTCAAACACAATCAAACACAAGCCGTTCATTCCTGCGATTACAATGAGTACGAGCATGTCTGTGGAAGAAAGGCTTGAAGTTCTTTCTAAGCAAATGCAAGAAATGAGTGTGAGCAATCGAGAACTCAAAGCACAAAATGAGTACTTGAGGAAACAGCTTGGAAACCATATGAAACAAAAGCAGAAACTTCAAGAATCACCAAGCATTCGGACTGGAACAGACTATGGCTATGAAGAGGAAGCTAGCAATGCGTTCTCTGAAGAAGAAGTGCCATTTGAAAGAATGCAAAGAAGAGTGCGACCTACTTTCAACTCTAATGAGATCAAGGTTGATATTCCTGAGTTCGAGGGTAAGTTAGATCCTGATGAGTTCATTGAATGGTTACAAACGGTGGAGCGTATTTTTGAGTTCAAGGAGATTCCAGAAGATAAGAAAGTCAAAATAGTTGCTCTTAGATTAAGGAAATATGCCTCCTTATGGTGGACAAACCTTACTGCTAAGAGAACTAGAGAAAGGAAGAGTAAGATTGCTACTTGGGACAAGATGAAAGCCAAGATGAAGGCACGGTTTTTGCCTTCCACATATGTCCAAGATCAATACATGCTCTTTCACCATTTGAATCAGGGTAAGATGAGTGTTGAAGAATATACTCGTGAGTTTGAGAAACTCATGATCAAATGTGACATTCATGAGCCTGAAGAGCAGACCATGGTACGTTACCTAGGAGGGCTTGATCCTAGGATAGCTAACGTGGTTGAGTTGCAAGCTTATACCACCTTTGACGAAGTGTGTGTCCTAGCACACAAGGTGGAGCAACAAAGAAAGTCTAGAATGAATGTTCGTGATTCATTCAAGCCTTATTCTACACCAAACTGTGGGCAACCCTTAAACAAGGGGAGTACCACACCTCAGCCTAAATCATCTACCCCTTTCCCATATAATCCACAAAAAAACCAAGCTCCTCAAAGGCCACCACCATCAAACCCCCCACGTCCAAACCCATACCCTGTAAGCCAAAGGAGGTGTTACAAGTGCCAAGGCTTAGGACACATTGCTTCTGATTGTCCTAGTCGAAAGGTAGTCACCTTAGCTGAATGGGAAGCCATAGAGGGAGAATTTGCCGAGGAGAAAGAAGAGGAAAAGGCAGAAGATGCTGAGAGCGATCATGAAGATGATCAGGAGGAGTTTGTGGAAAACGCAGATGAAGGTGAGATGCTAGTAATTCGAAGGGTATTGAGCAATCAACGAGTTGCTAAGGATGAACAACGTGAGAACATCTTTCACTCACGATGTACAGTCCAAGGCAAAGTGTGCTCGTTAATCATCGATGGAGGAAGTTGTGCCAACGTTGTTTCATTGAACATGATTGAGAAACTGAACCTTCAGTCCACGGCACACCCACACCCATACAACATTCAATGGTTAAATCAAGGCAAGGGATTACAAGTTAACTCTCGTTGCTTGATTTCATTCTCTCTTGGTAAGAATTACCAAGATGAACTTTGGTGTGATATTATCCCCATGGATGCTTGTCATATTCTGTTAGGACGACCATGGATGTATGACAGAAAGGTTATGCATAATGGTTATCTTAATACTTATTCCTTTTCCAAAGATGGCAAGAAGATTACTCTGAATCCTATGTCACCATCCGAACTCCACAAAATGAAACCACAAAAAAGCCAAAATCAATCTGACTTGCTTTTGACATATGTTGAACCACTTTTAAAGGCCTCTCAACATGAGTTCAAAGCCTTGAAAGAGTGGATATTGCAAGTACAAGATGAGCCACAAACACCACTTCCATCCCATCCCATAGCCAAGGTCATATTGAATCAATTCAGTCACCTATTTCCAGAAGAGATACCTTTGGGTTTACCCCCAAAGCGTGACATTCAACATCATATTGACCTTATCCCAGGATCCATTCTGCCTAATAAGCCAGCCTACAGGACAAATCCCAAGGAAACTCAAGAGATTCAACGACAAGTTGAAGAACTGATATTCAAGGGGTTGGTACGAGAATCCTTAAGTCCATGTGCTGTTCCTGCTCTTTTGGTTCCGAAGAAGGATGGTAGTATGAGGATGTGTGTCGACAGTAGGGCCATAAACAAAATTACTATCAAGTATAGGTACCCTATACCTAGGCTTGAAGATATGTTGGATGAATTACATGGCTCTAAGGTGTTTAGTAAGATTGATTTGAGGAGTGGATATTATCAAATTCGTATTAGGGAGGGCGATGAGTGGAAAACTGCTTTCAAGACTAAGGGCGGATTATATGAATGGTTAGTCATGCCTTTCGGTCTTTCTAATGCCCCTAGTACGTTTATGAGGTTAATGAATCAAGTATTTCGACCATACTTGGGCAAGTTCGTGGTTGTTTACTTCGATGATATATTGGTGTTCAGTAAGAATGAGCAAGAACATCAAGATCATTTAACTCAGGTGATGCTCGTTCTTGAAAAGGAGAAGTTATTCGGGAACCTAAAGAAGTGTACCTTCTTTACTCATGAAGTTACCTTCTTAGGTTATATTGTTTCTGAAGATGGTATTAAGGCGGATGAAAGCAAGATTGAGGCTATTCGAACTTGGCCTGTTCCTAAGAGCATTCATGACGTTCGAAGCTTTCATGGCTTGGCCTCTTTCTATAGGAGGTTCATACGAAATTTCAGCACTATCTTAGCTCCTATGACCGAGATTCTTAAGGGTTCCTCATTCACTTGGAATCCTAAAGCCCAAGCAGCCTTTGAAGAAGTGAAAGAGAGACTAACTCAAGCACCAGTTTTAGCCCTACCGTGTTTTGAGAAAGTCTTTGAAGTTGAATGCGATGCTTCTGGGGTTGGTATTGGAGGCATTCTTACTCAAGAAGGACGCCCTTTGGCCTTCTTCAGTGAGAAGTTATGTGATACCAGGAAGAGATATTCAACTTATGACAAGGAATTCTACGCCATCATTCGATGTCTAGAACATTGGAACCACTATTTGATTGCCAGTGAGTTTATTCTGCATTCAGATCACGAGGCTTTGAAGTATATTCAAGGCCAACACAAGTTAAACTCGCGCCATGCTAAATGGGTGGAATTCCTACAGTCCTTTCACTTTACTATCAAGCATAAGTCCGGCAAACTAAATCAAGGCGCCGATGCTCTATCACGGCGTTATCTATTGATGTTCCAATTAGATGCTTGTATCCTTGGATTTGAGCATCTAAAGGCGTTATATCAGAATGATGAAGATTTTGGGGTGTTATATTCTGAGTGTACTAAACATCCCAAAGGGGACTTCTTAATTCAAGAAGAGTTTCTCTTTAAAGGTGCTCGGTTATGTGTCCCCAAATGCAGCACTCGTGAGTTGTTAATTCGAGAAGTCCATGCTGGATCTTTGGCTGGCCATTTTGGCGAAGACAAGACCCTAACTATGCTTAGGGAACATTATTATTGGCCAGGCATGGAGAAGGACGTTCAAGACATCATTAGAAGGTGCAGTACGTGTCAAATTGCGAAGAGTCATTCGCTTCCCCAGGGACTATACACGCCACTTCCTATTCCTACGTTGCCTTGGGTGGACGTTAGTATGGATTTCATACTTGGTTTACCAAAGACACAAAGGAATAAAGATTCTATCTTTGTGGTCGTGGATCGATTTTCGAAGATGGCTCATTTCATTCCCTGCAACAAGACTAATGATGCCACTCATATTGCTGAATTGTATTTCAAGGAGGTTATGAGACTTCATGGAATTCCTCGTTCCATTGTCTCAGATCGAGATACGAAGTTTTTAAGTCACTTTTGGATTACTTTGTGGAAAAAGTTGGGTACCAAACTCAAGTACAGTACCACTTGTCATCCACAAACAGATGGGCAAACCGAGGTTACTAATCGAACCCTTGGTACTTTATTAAGGGTTCTGATTAAAAACCACATCAAAGCTTGGGATCTGTTACTTCCACATGCTGAATTTGCTTACAATAAGACTCCAAGCAAGGCTACTGGTCTATCTCCCTTTAAGGTGGTCTATGGAATTGATCCCCTAAGTCCACTTGATCTTGTACCACGACCATTAGATCAAAAGCCAAGTGCGGATGCCGCTACTAGAGTGGAAGAAATCCAGAAGTTGCATGAGTTAGTAAAGGCCAAGATTGAGAAAACTACACTTTCATACACAGCCCAAGCTAACAAGCATAAAAGGGAGAAGCTTTTTAAGCCAGGTGATTTGGTTTGGATTCATCTTCGTAAAGAACGTTTTCCTTCCAAAAGGAAAACTAAATTGATGCCTAGAGCGGATGGTCCATTCGAGATTTTGGAGAAGATCAACAATAATGCTTACAAGGTAGAGTTACCAGGAGATTATGGAGTATCAGCTACGTTTAACGTTGCTGATTTAAGCCCTTATGAAGCAGATGGTTACCTTTCTGATTTGAGGACCAAATCTTCCCAACAAGGGGAGAATGATGGAGGTCCATCCTCAAGGTCTAATAACGTTTCGTTGGTCCAAAATAATCAAGAAATCAACTCCAAAGTCACGGCCATGAGTCACTTGATGGCAAACACACAAGGTGATACACCCGGGTTCTCATCCAGATTTTTACCCGGTTTTTGCTATCTTATTACATCGGCCTAAAGCATATTTTGGTGTCCGTTTTTTGGATGATTATCAAGTTCAGGATGTTAACTTTTAAGTCCAATTGGTTTCATATCATTTGGAATTCATTTGGTTACTTAAAACAGTTCATCTCTTGAACCTGTCCGGATTGCACTGCAAAATGCACGGTTTTGGTTTTCTGGTTTGTTCAGGGGGCAAATGACGTCCAAATGCTACGATTCCAAATGGAGGGTAAACTAGACATCTTGAGGTTTCCAACCATGTAAGAAACGTAGCAAATAGTCATCATTTGAGGTGTCAAACATGCGTTGCAAGTGGAGGCAGAAACTGGCTGCTTGACACCCGGTTGCTTAGCTTGGTGGTTTTCCTCCTTCAAGGGGTTTGCTTAAGGTGGAAGGCTGCCAAGCAGGTCATTTTGAGCTGCTTGATCAAGCACCACTCAGCTACTTGAGAGAGAGACACGTGGAGCAAGTAAAACATCACCATTTTGCAAGCCCTCATTTGACCACTCAAGCATGACATGGCACACATGCATTCTTCAGTCCTTTTGAGGTGGCTAGCCATGCACTCTTACCTTCCTAGCTGGGAAAATGAGTCATCTACATTCCTTAATGCATAGGAAAGGTTTAGGAAGATAATTTAAGTGCTTTGTAAAATAAGCTTTCAGCTTTTGGTTTGTATTAGAGTAAACCGTGTGTTAGGAAGTGATTAGCAAGTTTAATGACTTTCCTCCCTTGGAAGGAAAGCTCATTTGTGTACTCTCAAGGCCATATAAAGCCTTGTATGTTCATTTTGAAGGAATAGAGTTGAATTTTCAGTAGAGAGAAAAGACTTTGTGTCTTGTGATTTCCTAAACACTTAACTTGCTTATCCTTAATTGTGGCCGATTAAGGTGGTGACCAAGTGAGTCTCAATCTTTGGTTAGGTGGTGAATCTTATCCTAATCCAAGATTGAGGGCCCTAAGCTAAATGATTAGTGGTGTATCTTATCTAATCATCTAGCTTAGAACTATCCAAGTTTCATTAAACACTCTTGAAGTTCACAAACTAGTTCTTGGTTTCACTCCTCTTAAACCATGAATTACCTTTGTTCTTCTTAGTGTCTTTTTATCCTCCTTTACTTCCCTCACTTCCTTACTCCTTTGATTCCTCTTTTCCACACAAAATCAAGCCTTGACATAGCTGATTGCATCGAACTTTCAAAAACCTTCAAAGCTATCACAAAACCGTGAAGAAGAGCTTTCCTAGGCAAGCTAGGCAGTGAATTGGCACGGTCACCCCGTGCCATCAAGCACGGCCGTGCCACTCCTGGCCGTGAGAAATTGCTTGATTTCTAGCTTCCTTCGACGTGAGTTAACTTGGGTTGCTTCCCTTCCCTTGGACTTACATCAAACTCCCTCGAACTTCATATTCAATGCCTGCTAGGTCCTCTAATTATGATTATTTAAAAGATAATCAAGTTGAAGATACTCAAAAAATTTATTACAAAGGTCCTATAGCTGAGCCAATCGATGAAGCTACTTCATCAATAGGTTCACCAACTTACTCAACTGTACAACCTCTATAGTTTTCTTCAATTAATGTTATTTCAAAGTCCTTTGAAATCAATAAAGATTATTTACGACAAAATTTCAATTCAATAGAAAATAGAGCCAAAAGAGAATGGTTCCTCTCACACTTTGATTTAAATGTACAATCATTCATTAGACAAGAGTGGTATTCATTCATGGAAAGATACCAAGTTAATGTTGCTTTCTTTAATTGGTGGGCTATGTTTGCCTCTGATAATAATCTTCCAGACCCATTCCAAGTTAAAGAAATAAATACTAATATTAATTTTGCCAAAAAAATGGACACTTCAAAATGGTCAAACAATTACTTCTTTTAGTCGTCTATTAGAAGAAATTATATTAACTACCCCTGAAGGTAATATTCCAGCCATTCCATTTAAAATAGGTAGAAATGATCCAAAAAATAGTCAAGTACTTTTAAACGATATTAAAAAGGTATATCATTAAAATAATTATACAAATCAAGTATTACATACAGTGTCTCAACAAGTCAATATGATTTCTACTCAAATTGAAACAATTGTGAAAAAACAAAAAATTGATTCATTAACTGAATAATTAGAAAATTTAGATATTAATGAAACTAAAAAGAATAAGCCAAACTTCTTAGATGATATTGCAAAACCCCTATTCAAAACAAAATACTCAAATAAATTAGAACTATCAGATACTAGTACTCCTATAATTACAAAAATAGATGAAAAATTAAAAGAAGCTGAAACTTCAGCTCACAATCCTGTTAATAATACAGTTAATATTTTAGAAAAAGATTTACCTCAATCAGATGATGATTTACAAAATATTAATAAAATATATAAAAAAGAAATTCCATATTATTCCAAGCAAACTCCTCCATATCTTCATTTTGAAAGTGCTAAAACAATAATTACTGAAAACTTTGCTGGTGATTGAATATATGAATGGAATATTGATGGTCGTAGTGACCATGAAATATTTGTAACACTCCAAAGAATGTTAATTACTTATACAGCTTATTCAACTAAACGTGCAACAGATTTACAAGCTTTTGATTTATTAACCTCTGGATTCACTGGTATACTTAAAAATTGGTGGGAGAATTTTGTTCAAGAAGAGGAACGTAATAAAATTAGAACTGATACTAATTCTCAAGGACAATTAGACAATATAGAAATATTAATTTGTACAATTGTTACTAATTTTCTTGGAAGTCCTAAAGATATTAATGCTGCAACAAATATTCTTTTAACAAATTTAAGATGTCCAACTCTCGAAGATTACAATTGGTATAAAGATACATTTTTAACATACCGATTAAAAAGAGAAGATTGTCATCAACCTTATTAGAAAGAAAAATTTGTTTCAGGATTATCATCTTTATTTTCTCAAAGAATATTCAATAAATTAAGTGAAGTCATTGGCAAAGGTCCAATTCCATTCGAACAAATTGCGTTTGGTCAATTATTAAGTTTTATTAAAAAAGAAGGAATTTCATTATGCAATGAGTTAAAATTACAGGCAAGATATTCAACAGATAAAGCCGCTAAACGAAAAAAATTAGGTTCTTTTTGTGAAGCCTTTTGCCTTCCAAAGTTAGAAGCTCCATATGTCAAAAAACGAAGAAACACTCAAATTAGTAAGAAGAAACAATATACTACAAGAAAGCCAAATTACAAAAAATTAAGTCCTAAAAAGACTACTCCAAAACAGAAAGTCGATAATACTAATACTTATTATAAATGTGGTAAATTAGGTCATTATGCAAAAAATTGTAAAGTTAAACAGAAGTTAAATGAAACTTGTGCAGAACATCCAGATATTCAAGATAAATTAATTGCATTATTTGAACTCAAAGATACACCTAGTCAATCAGAAAATTCATCGCCCTCCTCTGATTATGAAGATAATAATATCAATGAATTAGAAAGCGATTCAAGTGAATATTCATTAGGTAATGAGTCCTCAAGATTATGCTATAAGTGTATTAATGTTGTAACTACTAATAATAGTGAAAAAGAATTTTTATTAGGATTAATTGAACAAATTCAAGATACAGAATTAAGAAAAGAGTATTTACAAAAACTCAAAAGTATATTAATAAAAGAAGATTCTTTAGAACCTCCTCATAAGGTAAGTGTCAATAAAATATTTGAAACACGTGAGATTTCGAATATTTTAAAAGCAGTTAATATTCAAGACTTAAAAAATGAAGTTAATATTTTAAAGGAACAAATTAAAAATTTGCACAAAGATTTATGTTCATTACAAACAAACGATCTTGAATTAGAAACAAGAATAACATTAATAGAAAATAGACCTTCTTCTTCAAACATGCAATCAGAAGATACCCCTACGGATCAACAATTTGTTTCAACAATTAATCAAATAAATTTTCAAAAATGGTATATTCATATTACTCTTAAAATCAAAGATAGCTTTGAATTTAATGCTATTACACTATTAGATAGTAGTGTAGATCAAAATTGTATAAAAGAAGGATTAATTCCCTCAATATATTATGAAAAGACAAAAGAACGTCTCCATAGTGCGAATGGTATGGCATTACAAATTAAGTATAAGTTATCAAATGCTTACATATGTAATCAAGGATATTGTTTCAAAAACTCATTCATTTTAGTACGAGATATATAAGTCAAGAAGTCATTCCTCGAACTACTTTTATTACTCAAATTTATCCATTCAAAGTAGATCAAATTGGTGTGCATACAGAATATCATTCAAATTTGTTACCCCTATTTATCAAAAAGATTTATCTTTATTACAAAATACTTCTATAACAAGACAAATCAATATAATTAAATGTAACAATCCGAAATATTGGTACAAATTAGAAAAACTTAAAGTCATTAAATGACTCAATAATGATCACAAAGAATTATAAGAAATAAATAAACAACTAAAAGAATTAAATATTAGCTTATGCAATTATATTGCATCCACAGATTTCAATGAATTTTATACAAAATGGTTACATAATTATTACCAGTTCGTGTGTCAGCGTCATGATCTAAAAAAAACCATAGAATATTGGAAAACTAATTTTAGAATACTCAATACATGCATAGCCCAATATTAAATCATATAGCGTACACTCATTCAATGCGGAGTAAACTATTTTCCAAAGTTTTCAAACGAAAAAATTTTTGCAATATTTCCACTATAAATTTCCCCATTTCTAACAACAACCATAATTTATTTTCAGTTATCAACAATTCAAACTTCTCAATCATTTACCATGACTTCTGATACTCAAACCCATCCTCCCTATGCAATCCCTGTTCCAAATCTATTCCAAATCTCACAAACTGAAGAATTTCCTCAGGCCTCAATTCAACATCCTTCATCTTCTACTCAAATACCTTCTTCTGAATTATCAGAACATTTCCACACAAGTCTCACCATGAACGACAATGACAAAGGCAAAAGCTTACAAGTGCTCAATGACTCCAATTCCATACAACTACTAAATTTTCCACATGAAATGCTCCTATTCTATCTTCGTGACCATGAACTCTACTATATCTCATTCTATGGGCCAAGATACAATGAAAGTGCTATCTTCATTGATTATTAAGAATGATACAATTCCTCTGAAATATCATTTTACAGTTATCTCAAACTTATCAAAGCTTATCAAACGCTTGCTTAAAATGTTAATAATCATCCGATTCTTATTGTTATGCCCACTAAGTATATCAATTATTTCAAGTGGTTCCATAAACAGCTTGAATATTGGACAGCTTTTGAACCTCATATTTTCAAATCTGTTTCCAAAGTATTCCCATATGTTCACATTTGTCCAGTTGATCAAAGTCATACTTAAGTCCTTATACCATTACAATATCTATTCCAAATCGATGCTTCCTGTCTTGTTCCCACAAAATATGGCTTACAAATTTCTACAAGATGATTATTTCCACTTTCGCTACTAACCAGACTCATCCTTATCCTCCGTTCATTCAAATTATGCCCCATGGCATGGTCCTTGTGCTCAAGATCCCTACGACTATTAAGTAGATTTTCTACTCCTAGTCGTTATTCAAAAAAAAAAAAAAACACCAAAAACAAGAAAAGAGCCCGCAAAGTTCTTGACCTTTGGCAAAAGTAAGGGCCATTATCTCCTTACGTAATTTTATTTTGTAGGATTCCATCATTTCCCACACCACTCAATCTCAAGGCCCCGGGAGAGGATATTCAGTTCAATTAAGCAGGATCGACCTAGGCAGGCAATAGTTAAGGCCTAGATGTGGGATTAAAGTAGTAGGGGAGCGGAGTAGCTAACTGATATTATGCAAAGTATAATTTTGAAATGATAATTAAAATGAAATTGGAAATAACGAAATTGAAATGAACAAAACAGATGAATAAAAACTTACTTTGATTTGAATTGATAAAACTTGATACAAGGATTTGAATTGAAGCTCTTGGTGATGGAGTATAAGGAATATGGAGAAGGTTATTTAAGAGAAGGTGTAATAGCCCGACCCTAAATCATGTTTATTTATTTAATTAAGCCATGTTATTTATTTTTTACATTTATTTATCTCATCTAATTATCCCGATTGGGGAAATTCATTTTGGGGCCTACTTTGCAATTCGAGTTTCATTTACCGCAACAATTTCGGGAAAAAAATTGATATTAGGCCTCGATAATTATGGTTTAAAAGATTAAATTATTTTTGATGACATTACAAAAATTTAATTTTGAGCTGTGAAAAAAAAAAATTAATTAATCGCTTATGGTTATGCTTTCTTTTCGAACCCGAGCTCATTCAAGGCTAATTTCGGCCCGAAGTTGAAGCCCAACAAGTTGTATCACTAACCTAGATAATTAACCATGGTTTAAGCTTAACTATGGTTACTTTTGAGGAATAAATTTCAGCCAAGTGCTTTGGGCCATTTGCAACCAAGTAAACAACACACAAGACTTTCTCTCTTTCTTCTTCTCCTCCTCCACCTCAAGGCTGCCACTGCTGCTATTTTCCAGCCACTTCCAGCCACTTTGTGACCACCAAGGCAGCCACCTGCCACCACCCCCATATGCTGCCTGCCACCAGCCACCATCCCCAACTCCTACCACCATCAAACACCACCTCAATCTTCATATATTCAAGCACAAAGTGAGTAATATCCTCACCTATCTTGTTCTTTTGATTGGGTTTTGGACTTTGATTCTTGTTTTGGTTATTGATCATGTTGTTTATATGGAAACAAGTATTATTTTGATGTTTTGGTCGTTGATTATGCTTGAAAGCAAGTGATGTTTGAAGTTATTCATGATCATGCAAGTTTAGGTGGTGGTGATGGATTTTGATTGTTTTAAATGAGATTTTGTGATCTTTGGTACTGATAATGAGTATAAATATGTTTATAGTGATTCATATAAGTTAAAGGGTGATTTTAATGGGTGGGTATGTGAGGAAAAGATTGAAAAATGTGATTATTGAGCAGTAAACAGACCTGAAATATGGGTCAATTCGGGAGAAAACTGGTATTAATTGACACATCAAAAATTCTTGAATTTTGGTGTAATGATATCTTGATGAGTTAGATTTCAATAGGCTTTAGAATGACTCAATTTCAAGTTGTGTGGACAAAGTTATGACCAATTTACTGAAAACTGCACAGAATACATCGAAACTGGGAGCATTTTTGAATAGGGGATTTTACGGAAAAATTGGTATTGATTGGGTAATTGAAAAATTGTGATTTTTAGTGTGTAGATAGATCAATATGTTATCTTTCAAATGCCTTTTGAATCACCTTAATCCAAGTTCTGTGGAAAAAGTTATGGTTGTTTTGCTACAACTGCGTAGATTGGACTGAAGGTGTGCACAGTTGTGTTCTAGCCCAATTTTAGGGACCTTACTATGTGAATCATACTTTGTGTCCTAAATAAAAGCTTTATTAGACATTATGAGCATTTCATATTGGGGTTTTACATCTTATTTGGAGGTCGAGAGTTAAAGATACAAATTTTCTAATGCAGACCATCAAACGATAATATGAGTGAATACAGAAATCGTGACATTTGGAAATATTTTCTGAAGTTTCTATATAATTATGGGTATTGCAAGGAAATTACAAAGTGTAGTGAGTTCAACAAGTTTGATTATGTATAGAAGCTTACTTGGGTTGGAAAACTGAGTTAAATGAGCATGAAAATGAAATTTGAGAAGTGGACAGAGTAATGACTCAAATCAGTGTCTATTGGACTCAGTTGGGGTTATTTGAGCTTTTATGAACCTCACAACACCTCTCCTGACATTAAGCCTTCTATTATCTATTTCAGAAGCATTACACTTTTCATTATCCATTTCGGAAGGATCAGAAATTCATATTTCGTTTATTTCAATTGAAATCTTTTCGTTATCAGCTCAAGCATTCCAATCTGATATATTTGGTTTTAATTTGTTGTATTTCAAGTTTACTAACCCTAACTGATTTATTTTTCAGATCATCTTGGTTTAACTTACCTTATATTGATTATTGGAATTGTAGAAGCCTTTTTAATTAATCAATTTCCATTAAAGTTATACATTATGTCAGTGAACATGGTTTACTAACTACATTCATCTATAATTATATTTCTTAAACAGAAATGGGACCTAGTCTATCGTTTCCATTGTGCATAAGTATTATCAAGTGAAATATCATTTTAAGGACTTCAGGTACGTCCATTGTCTGTATCTTTGGGAATCAGAGTTCATTTATCAATGTATCATGTTTGGTAAGTACATCAATGAATTAGTTTACACAGTGATTTATCAGTTAATTAGTGACCCCATCAGTTATCATCTATAGAGCATTCGCCTTTCAGTTACCCGCGCGGCTTCAGGCCAGGTCCCCGATCGGCTTGGCAAGTGTGCACCTTTCATTAGATCTTAACAGTATCAAGGGGTTCACTATCAGATAATAACTAGCGGTGCAGTTTTACATCATCTCATTCACTGTTTTTAATTGCAAATTAGGCCCAATCAATGTTTTAATGATCATTTAACAATTCAAGAATGCATGTACTGAGCTCCGGCTCACAGTTCGAAATATTTTTCATGTTTTGTTTTAAGCAAATGCTCAGAGAATTGCCCTCATGCTAGCAAAGCAGCGGAAGAGAATAAGTTGAGCAAGAAAATCTGTATGAATCAGCGATGATACAATGTATGCGTACTTTAAAGCTGTATTTTGAATTCTTCAGTATATGGGGATGTAGATTACATGGTGAATTATCTTACTATGGTTTATAAACCTTATATTGGTTAACACTTAATTGTGAATGGATGATCATGTATGTATGTGTATGGTTGAGGTTATACTTAACTATGTTATTCCAAGACACATACTTCATGTCTTGTCCTTTCGGACAACAGTAACGCCCCTATCATTGAATTTATTAGATTATAATTGAGTGATTTATTAAGGAGAATATAATCAGTAAAACATGTTTAATTTGGGGCATTGCAAATTTGGTATTAGAGCCAAGTTGAGATTTTCTTTATGGGATATGGAGTATGGGGTTAAGATACTGAGAAAGTTGGTTAGTGAGGAATGAAGATTATTATGATATCATTGGTGATTTATGACACTAGTAATGTCTGCTTATCTTACACATATTCTACTCGTGTATTCTTCTTTATCAGATGGATCCATATAAAGTATATATATTTGGATCTCAAGTAGCAGATTTGATGGAGATTTTGACTAACGAGTTGAAGGTGCTCTAATGCATTTAGGTAAGTATGGTTATATGAGCCACCCATCTGAATGGTATGACATCCTTTTAGCTGGAATTGTTTATTGTTCGGATGTAAACCCTTGTACTCTGGGCATGTGGCACATAGAGTTGTGATCTCCAGTGTGTAGCCATTGAGTTTGATTTGATATCCTTTTATACTTCTATTCAATGTAGAGGATGTGATGTAAGGCTTTAAGCCTGGAAAATGCCCAGTTTGGAGGTGAAGCTTTGTCCGTTTCGCCCCAGAAATTTCAGAATCACTAACACTCATAGCCCTAGGGTTGGGTGTTGTTACAGATGTGTCCTATAAAAAGCCCTTGATTTATTTTGAGGTTAAATGTATAGGGAAAACCAAGTATGGGTAGAATATACAAGTTTAATCAACTTGATAGTTTTGATCATTGCACAATGACCGACTTTGAAGTAACTTTTGTCCATATTCAACATGACTTATGCAAGGGTTTCCTATCCTGAATTTAAGGTTAGGGAGATATCTTTCATATGAAACAAGTTTCAAGTGGATTGGAGGTCAATTGATTATTCAAAACTGCTGGACAAGTCAAAGTCTACAAATTAGGCAGAACCCTAATGCACAAGGTCTAGGTTTAGTCCACTTGCAGCCTATGCATTCCATCAGATGTTTTAGCTAGTATATGTCGAAGTGCAAAAAGTAAGTTTTTCAATCACCCATATTGCAGTACATTTGGAGATCAGCGGTTAATAAAATTTAGCTTAGAAGTCTGATGGTACAGACTGTTCAAGTCAGTGGGTACATACAACTTTGAGCTTATATTTTCTCATATTATGGGTGTCATTTTGTGCATTTCTTGGATCCAAGTGGCAATTACTTCAATATGCTTCATTGATTGTAGATATCTTCTTCTGTAACTCAAGAATTTCATCTAAGTGAGCTATATGGGGGATCTTGATGTAGTATCCCCTGAATTGTAGGATTTTGGAGAGGCTTATTCTGTTATACATAAGTTTTAAAACCATTGACTACCGATGATTCCATATAAAAGAAACTAAAGACACATTAGAGAGACATTTTGCTTCAATCCATTGCAATTTAAAGCTTGCTTAAATTGCCCAAACTCTTGTAAGCAGTCCATTGATTCCATCTCCATTTGTGAAGTAGATATTACTCTGAAAAATATTTCACTGCACCTTCTAGTAGCATACCATCTACCATTGTCCTTGTTGGATTATCAACTGTTGGATACTCCTCACTTTGACTACGGGCTTCATCTTTTTGTCTTCATGGCATCTCCCCATCAAGTTATATTATCATTTACTCTCATATTACATCTTCATCAGTTCTGGTCACCTTTTTCTATTTTTAAGAGCCCAATTGTTGCTAGTAGCTGGTTTATGATTGGATGCACCCATGTCAATAGATGATAATTTTGTAGCATGCCTGAACAGAAGGTAGATCTTAACTATACTTTGTATAGGGGTTGATTGTTGTCTAACTTGTGGAATCCATTGCTAAGGAAAACGCAATGTGTCTACCCTTTTTGGCTGATTCAACCTTAGTTTCCTATTGAAGATCACTTGCATAAAGCTTAAGTTTGATAATCAAAATCTTTATCATGCATTTGGATTGTGTCAGTGAGAAATTTTGATGGGTTACTGCCCCTTGGAAAAATGTCTTCAACTGATTCATACTATAGAACTCTAGAGTGGAAAGTATGATACAGTGGAACCTTAAGAATGGATTCGAGGAGTGGAGAAAATTTTCATTGTAATAGAGGTTGCAGGGGAGAAAAAGGTGAACATTGGAACATTTTATCTAACTGGTGAAACTGATATTTGATGAAACACTGTTAAGAATAAGCCCATAGGGCCTGACTTCACTTGGAGCCGATTTGTGAAAGAACTAATTACACCGCTTCGAATTGTGAAGTGGGAACTAATAAATGCACGTGGTGTGGTAGCTCAGAGCACCTCATCGCTGCCTGCTCCCAAAAACTGAAGGTTGTAGATAAGGGCTCCCACCACCAAGGCCCACAGCTATAGGAAGATCGTATGTGTTGAGTAAGAAGGATACTGCCACCTTTGGTGCGGTAGTTACTAGAACTCTCCTTTAATTTTGAAACGATTTTGTGTATTGATTGATTCAGTTGCCACTCATTCATTTATATTCATACGATCTACCATGCAAGTGAATCTTGAGAATAAGGAGGCAGAAACCAATTATAGAATCAAGTTATCCAACGCCTCTAGGGTTAAGTGTTCTACCTCTTATAAACATGTGTCCATTACAGTTGGCGGGATAGTATTCCCTGGAGTTTCGATTCATTTTGACTCATCAGACTTTGATATCATTTCGGAAATGAGCTGGTTGTGTACTTATGGGGTCAAGATAGGTTGTGATGACCCTAAGATTATTTCAAGAGATAAACAAGGGAGAGAACTATGTTTCATGAGCAAAGAGGGAAAAAATCTTGTCCTTTAATTTCTATTATGAAAACAAGTGAGCTCTTATAATAAAGATATATTGTGTATTGGTGTTATACTATTAACAATCAACCTAGGGAAGAGCAAGCAGAAGATATCCTATAGTTTGTGAATTTAAAGATGTTTTCCTGAAATGCTATCGGGATTTTTCCCCCCAAGAGAAAGCGATTTTGAGATTTAACCTATCTCCAACGCCCCATATCGTATAGCTCCAACAGAGCTTAGAAAACCGAAGATTCAGTTAGATGAGCTATTACAGAAATTATTTATCTGACCAACCAAATGTTCCTCAATGGGATGCCCAGTTCTATTTGTAAAGAAAAAGAATGAAACTTTGAGGTTATATATTGATTTTAGAGAACTGAACAAGATCACCATCAAAAACAAATACCCACTGCCCCAAGTAGATGACTTGTTTGATCAACTGCAAGGAGCAGGAGTCTTATCTAAGATTGATTTAAGGTCAAGGTACCATCAACTTAGAATTATACTTGAAGACATTCCTAAAACCACACTAAGGACCATGTTTGGGTCACTATGAATTCACTGTGATGCCTTTTGGCTTAACCAATGGCCCTGCGGCCTTTATGGATCTTATGAATAGAGTTTCAGACCATATCTAGATAAGTTATGATGGTGTTTATAAAAGATATCTTGAAATACTCTAAGGACAGAGATGAGTATCCTGTTCATTTGTGGATAGCATTGCAAACCTGGATTGAACATCAATTACATGGCAAATACCAGAAGCATGAGTACTAGTTAGAAGCAATGGTATTTTTGGAACATATGATTCCAAAGAATGAGATCAAGGTTAATTTGCAAAAGTTGAAAGCAGTTACAAAGTGCCGAAGATCCATCAATGCACTGAGACTAGAAATTGTTTGAGTTTAGCAGGGAATTATCGAGTTCAGAAAGGATTTGTCAAATATTATCTTCCTTAACCAATTTGTTGAAGCAAGCTACAAAGTTAGCAAGAAGATATAGTGGTACTTTATCCCTCCCAATAGTTCAAGTCTTATGGGTGGTATCTTACCCATAATTCAGGTGCACTGAGAATTTGAAAACATTATTTGTAAGGTGTACCTTGTACAATCTATATTGACCATCAGAGTTTGAAGTATATCTTCACTTAGAAGAAGCTCAATCTACATGAAACATCAGTTATGGCAGATCTAATGTCAACCAAGAAAGGGAAATGTTGGTTAGACGCCCTGAATAGGAAGGCACAACATACTTCGAACACTATAGTGAATACTCAACTGAATCTCTTGAGAGAGCTTGAGGACTTGGACATTCAATTAGTGTCGCACAGGAAGGTAAATGTTCAATTGCTAGCACTTACCTTACAGTCCTCCCTAATGGAGGAAATTAGAGTGAATCAGGATGATGATCCTAAGCTCCAAGGAATAAAGAAAAACCTTGAGAAAGGGATTCAATTTCAATGGACTTTGTCATGGGATTCCCTCAGATATAGTGTCTGATAGAGATCAGAGGTTTCAAGCCTGTTTTGACAAACACTTCAAAGAGCCTTTGGAACTAGATTGAACTTTAGCAGTTCTCATCATCCTGAAACGGATGGACAAGTATCTAAAAATATCAATGGATCCAACTCTTCTAACTTGGAGCCTGTAGTACTTCATGACCTACGACTAACATTTTCATTTGAAGAAAGTATAGAACACCCAGTGGTCAACGTTGTGATAGCATTAGTAGAGAATCCTACATGAAACATCAGGATAAAATGACGGTCGACATTGACAACAAAATCATCTTTTGAGTCATGAAGATCTTCTTCAGCATTCAATAAGGCGGCATATCTCAGAACACTCTTGAAGGCATACCATTGGAACCGACAGAAAAGCTATGTTGATAAAAGAAGGAGATTCTTGGAATTTTCGTTATATGATAAAGTTTTTCAGAAAGTCTCACCAACTAAGGGTGCAAGGATGTTGCACTACGACCTACATTGAGGCCAAGATCTTTTGGACCATATCAGTTCATTAAAAGGTCGAATTCCATAACTTGCCTACCAGATCTGCCTATATAACTCAAACATGTGCATAACATGTCCCGTGTTCCTTACCTTACAACTCTAGTAGTGCATTTCATATCCTGACCACGCTGTCATAATCAAATCTATTACAGTCTTTGAGGGTCTAGTACTTCAAGAGCATCCAATTCAGATATTGGATCACAGGATTAAGCAGTTAAGTATCAAGTAGATACCTTAAATCATATTGCCTTGGGCAAATCATACCTCCCCAGAAGCTACATATATATATATATATATATATATATATATATATATATATATATATATATATAT